>JALRMI010000014.1:0-169073 GCA_026120165.1 Leptosphaerulina australis
GGCTATGCTTCCTTGACAGACCTCGCAACCCAGGTCAACCGCGACCAATCTGGCTTATCCAAACTGTACAAACGAGTGAAGGATAAAGCAGAGGAGCTGCCTGTTCAACTGTGGGATGAAGTACTGTACGAGAATGACCTGGAGCGCGGTCCATCAAAGCTCTTGACTCAGGAACAGAAGGACGATATTATCGCGCTTGTCACATCCTCACGCAACAACTGAGAGAAGGAATCCTGGCAGGCTATCCATGATGGTGATTTTAATGAGATTGTTCCAAGCATGAGCGTCACGGCGTTCGAAAATGTCATGTATAAGGCTGGGTACGCGAGGAGGAGGCCGGGATGGAGGCCTGCCCTGACGCCTGAGCAGGAAAAGAGAGATATGCATGGGCATTGGAGCACAATCCAGACCTCCACGAGGAGTATGACAACAAAGGCTTCAAGTTTCACGAGGTGGTGTTTACTGACGAAACACCAGCTCGAATTGGTGAAGAAAGAGGCATGCAAAGGACCTGGTGCAAAGAGAATGAGCGGTGGGATGAAGGAGTCAAACATGATCGCAATCGCAAGGACTGTTGCCTGCAGTTCGATGGTGCTTTTCGCTACAACTTTAAGGGACCTTGCTACGTTTATCACGAAGAAACAGAGCAGGAGAAGCGTGACGCGGAAGCTCACATTAAGCGCCTTAACGAAGACACAAACACCGCGACAACAAGCTTCAAATCTACGCACAAACAGCGCTTAATCAGCTTGGAGCAAGTGATACCAATAAGCGTTATAACACCAGAAAAAGGCAGTATGTTCCATCAAAGATGGATTGCAAACCTGGCAATCGAGCGCGCGGAGGAGTGGATGGTTACCGACACCGAGAAGGTGCCTTAAAGAAGGTCATTCCATGGATCAACTCACTCAAGAAACGCGGAATAACTTGTAAACTACTTCAAGATGGTGCCCCTGCTCATAAATCATGTCTTGCGCGCGATTGCCTAATACTACAACATGTAGAGATGCTGTGGTGGCCTGGTCACTCTCCTGAGATCAATGCATCAGAGCATGCTTGGCCTTGGATTCGGCGGCACGTAACGAAGCAATTCACTCCTTCTTGCACAGGAACAGAGTGTGAGAGACAGTGGGTGAGTCAATGGGAGTCTATGCCTATAGAGGTCATTAACCGTTGGGTGGATGCGATCCCAGAGCAGGTGCGGAGGATCATACGCGCTGATGGGAAAAACAACTTCCACGGATAGCAACAACACTGAAAAAAGACGAGACAGCTCAATTGCATGTGACTTAACAGCTTCATTATATTATTATTATTTGCTCTATTTACCGTCTGTTTTGTGCCTATGTGGCCACGCAGACTCTTGCCTATAGGAAAAACTCTATGAGAAAACCTTTCGTGTGCCTTACCTACAGCCCCTGTGCAGGGCAGGTACCGTAGTTGTATCCTCTCCATTCGACCGCCTTTGCTGCCATTCTTGCCCCTGTTCGGGGAGATCGAAAGAATTAGGGAAGAGGGACAAGGCTAGGAGAGACTGGTAGCCCCCCATTACCACTCTGACAGTCCATCTACCTGTTCATACTCCATTATCTCTTCACGTTCTAGTGCGTTGGCAACCTTGAATTGCTGTAAGACGTCTTGTTGTATCAACCACCGTGCGATCGCCGGAGCCTGAGTTCCGCACTGCAGTGCAACCCGCACCCTCTCAGTCTGAAGCAATGGAAGTAGCGTCCTTCTGTCGTGTCGTTGGCAGTAGTAAATTACGTGTTGCACGGTCTGATCTCGCCATCCGCACGGACATGTTCTGTCTACGCCTGGGACACGACGCCGAGCGAGCCAGTTGTTAAGTCCTATTACTTCGGTGCGTAGTAGAAACAGGGCTGTGGCCTGAGCCTTTGTAAGTCCATTGTATAGTCTTCCTGGGTAGCTTCATTATATTGTTGCACCTATAAATGTGTTGAGTTCGTTGTTTTGGTAAGGGTTACTAGGTGGTATATGAATGTTCGGCGTCGAATTGGTGGGGTGCGCATAGGCCAGGACTCAAAAAAAACGAGCTTCTTCATAAATTTCACCGTACTTTCCGGTGTAAATTTCATCACACGCTCGGTGTTAGAGACACCGGGAAATGACAGTATGCATCGGATTTGGTTCGGTGTAATTGACACCCCATTTACGGTGTAAATAATACCCAATAGTACTAAGCGATACTCACGGTGCAGGTAGGCCCAACTTCATATGATAATGTTCTATTCTGTTAAGGTTATGGGTAACAGGTGTAGCGGAAGCTAGGTATTGGAAGTGGAGTGGTGTAATGTGTTGTCTCAGGACAGGTTCCACAAGTGGTTTATATACCACGAGGTCCAAGCTCCCGCACAAGCACACTTTCACCAGTCACTCGACTGCTCCTTCATCCTCTTGACGTCACCAAGTCACTTACCAACTGTTCAATCGAAGCCATCTTCCTCAACACATAGCTTTATACTACGGAGGTGGAAACTCGACTGTAATTTGATTATAAATATGGGCAAATGTGTTAAAACGAGTACTCCTCTGATAGTATGACTACCATTGGAATACCAGGTTAGCGGAGGAACAAGGTGTACAGTGGTTACAACGTATTGATTAGTTGACTATAGAAAGCATACAAGTCAGTGAGTTGAAGTCTCTTACGGAGACTTCAACACGTTTGCCGAGTCGCGCCCGTGCTCAACGCACGAGCCTTCCTTCCATTATCCTGGACTTAACCCATATATTCTTAACAAAATGCATGATACTATATGTATTTTTCAGGCTTCAAACCCGTTTGAGGACCTTCTTCGCGACTGTCAGTCTTGCAAAAATGACGAAGAGAGCAGACAGAGTAGCCATGCCACCAGCATAGAGAATGGCAGGTCGATATACCTCAACATTCTGACCAATACCTGCACTCTGCCTGCTTCCACCGGCAGCTTGAAGTAGGTAACCTGCGATCGGTGCGCCCATCAGATACCCCGCAGACCAACCCGTCACAGAAATGCTCATCGCGACTGTGGCCCTTCCAGGTCCAAAAATGCTGGCCACAACAGTAGGTTGCGTAGTAAAGTAGGCACCATTCGCGACTCCGTTCACTGTGGCGAAGACAACTAGTGGGCCAAGCGTGTTCGAGACCGGCCAGATGGCGAGCATACTAACGGCATTGACAGCCATGACTATAACGAACATATTGAGAGGTCCAATCTTGTCGCAAAGCGGACCTGCGAAGAAGCGGCCAATCGCGTTGCACGCGTTGAAAGCTGCTACCAGGCCAGCACCAGTGGCAGAGCTTAAACCAATGGACTGTGCGAATAAAGGCAGGTAGTAGGGAGGAATATAGAGAGCGAAGACACCGATCGCGCTGGCAACGAATGTTGCAACAAAGGGTATCGAACGGAACATGCTGGTATCGAAGAAAGGCGCAGTTTTGAGTGGCACACGGTCCCTGAGCGAAAACGCCGCTGGCATGCCGATTGCGAGTGTCAGCAAACCCTGGAAGCGGAAAGTCCACTCAATGCCAACTCTTTGATACATGGCTTCGAGCGCGATAGCCATGACACAACCACCCACGCCTCCACCGAGCTTGACGATACCATTGGCGAGTCCTAATCGAGAGCTGAAGTACTGCACTGGAAGTGCGTTAGAAACAGTGTAGTTCATAGCCATACCAACGCCACCTATAATACCGAATGTCCCGAAGAGTCCCGCAACATTGGATGCGCAGAAGCTAGCCCCTATCAGGCTCATGCCCATGAGAAGGACTCCAAGCACGACTGTCAGACGAGCGCCGAACCATTGCATGAAACGGACGACGAGAAGACCATACATAGCTCCTCCGGCAAGACCGAGAGATCCCACGAAGGTCAGCGTCGAAGCTTTCTCGTTCTTCAAAGTTGAGTCGAGGAGCGCAGCTTGCAACACACCCCAGCAGTTGATGATGCCATTATGACAAAAAGTCGTAATGAAACCCGCAGCAACAATGACCCATCCGTAGCCGCCATCCGGGATCGCAGTTGTAGAGTAGGGTGCATCTTCTGGCACTTCATCAGGGGTTTGATTGATGGAGATAGGACGTGAAGCTGCTGGGGTGTAAGTCGTGAGCGGTACCTGTGACTCTCCGCGAAGGGCTGAGAGCTCAACGCGTTCTGCTGTAATCGTCGTAGTCGCCATATCAACAACCGTATTAGAGAATCTGTAGTGAATCTATGTGTTTGAAGAGCTTTGAGCAAAGAGCTTTTTGTTCGCAGGGGAGAGTCAAGACCGAAATAGGTTAGACTGCGCCCTTTTCATGTGCATCTTATCGTGGAAGGGCTCTCCGAGATCGGATCGGATTGGATTGGAATTTTCATTTAACGTCTATGGGAGTCTAAGACTATATAAGACGAGATGAGTAACTCATCTGGTAGGGTGAGAGTGTTTTCAAGTGTGGCGTTCTATAGGGATGATGTGGGATGATTTCCATATAGACGGTGCTTAGTAACTTTGATAGCTCTCTGACATCGCATCTTCATGTATCGACAGCATGTTGACATCAGCTGGGTTTTCATTAGCCTAGAATTTCATACCGATACCATGGTATCTCAAATACTCACGTTTCAATCGAGGTTGGAGAGAAGTTCGGTTGTTGTTCAAGGTAGACACTGAAGCCACACGTGACTGACGTCATGCTTTTCGTTCACAGAAGCTAGCCCGACACAACCACAATTTGGATGCCATGTGCATTAGAGCTGTTGTTATACGCGCACATCACAGACCTACTGCTGCACACCATTCGAACATTTGAACACTCGGCTGAGAGTGTCATTTTGATCCTAGATACATGTATTGCACGTTAGCTTGTCTGAAGTTCACCGCTGATCAACACCATGATTGACAAGAGCTTCGCCCTGAAACACCCCCCTGGACATCACACATTATGGCATGATCCAGCAGGTCACAGATATACAAAGAGCAAATTTCAAACATTCCAAGTGAATCAAATTTACACATACAACGCCCGGCGAACTATTATACCGATTACATATCCTACGTATATAACATATCCTTCACAGTACAAGAACAATCCAAATAACGATGGCGACCGAAGAGACCGTGCAGCTCAACGAGGAACACGCTCCTCATCAAGCATCTTTTGATGCTGTCGAGTCGATTCTGGACACATTGAAAGAAGAGTTGGTGAAGCTCCGTCGCGATCTTGACAGTACGCCACTCCCACCCAAATCCTCAACACGCCCATCTGATATTTGCAGGACATGAGCCAGAGTACTTCCGCGCTATCGAACACGTCTCTGACTCAGCCTTGATCTCGTTCGCCGCCCGTGACCTCGAATCTGTCCGTGTTGCAATTTCGGCATATGGCCTGCACCTTTTCGGGAAGATCAGACTCCCAGCTGTAGACAATGGATATATACATATACGCGTGTTTGGCTCACCGAAGAATGGCACAGATGGTAGCAGCGCAGACGAGCGCGAATACAGCCTCCACAGCATACATACCGAAGAGGTCATCAAGGAGAACGGCGACAGAGTGTACAGGGCGATACTAGGACGTAACGATAAGCTCGAGTGGTTTGATACATAGCATAAAACATACCGGCCTTGCACTTGTGAGGGGAAAACTCCAAAATTCGATACTGGCAGCTCCAACACCAGCGCACCTTCCTTGTACAAATGTGCTGACGTACGCTAAGAGCGATAATGACTCACTAAGACTACCCGTAAACTAATTCAAAATCTGCAAGTCCGACTTACAACCACATACACCATCGAAGAACATGGCGACCGATTTCGAGATATCAGAAGCACAACCAGCAGATATTGAGGTGATAGGGTCACTTTTCGCGTTTTCCTGGGTTTCGCCTTTCACACGTTTGCAGTTTGGTCAAATCGAGCCAACTCAGCTAGCGGCCACCATGGCGCCTCACATCACTACACGGATGGCAAAGAGGGCATCGAAGTTTATTGTAGCACGCAACCAAGAGACAGGCGATGTTGCTGCTGTTGCGCAGTGGACAATACCTGCGGATACAGATGCGAGTCTGGCAAACGAGGAATCCAAAGAAGACCGCGACGAGCGGCAGCAGTTTGAAGATGAGGCATACAAGCACAGCCTTCCGGAGAGCAGTAACAAGGACCTTATCATGGCGTTCACGCTTGGCCTACGCCAGTTGAGAGAAGAAACATTGCAAGGCAGAAGACACTTCCTTCTGGAGAACCTGGCGACGCATCCAGACCATCGCGGCAAAGGTTTGGCTAGTCAGCTGGTCGAGTGGGCATTCTCGCTTGCCGACGAGCAAGGGGTACTGGTTTATCTGGACACAGCAAGCGATAACCCAGCAGCACACTTGTACAAGAAGCTGGGTTTCGAGGAGGCGGGCCAAAACACCATCGAAAATCTCAACAGGTTTGCTCCTATCGAGACCATCCGACAGCTTGGCTGCGACAATGAACACACTCACATTGCATTCCTCCGCTTTCCAAATTCTGCCGCCAATACCGCAAGATAGTCCGCACAAATGGCAGAGGTTGCTCTCTCACCTGGGCATCAGCATCGTTTGCATGCTGGTGGCTTGCTCGCATGTCTATCACGTCGACCCACCGTTCTCCGGTCCAAACTTCTCTTACACGCT
Organism: Leptosphaerulina australis; assembly: GCA_026120165.1. Classification (NCBI taxonomy): domain Eukaryota; kingdom Fungi; phylum Ascomycota; class Dothideomycetes; order Pleosporales; family Didymellaceae; genus Leptosphaerulina; species Leptosphaerulina australis. The sequence continues at coordinate 6,642 of JALRMI010000014.1, forward strand.
TCTCAATACCATAACCATCTTTTGTTGTATTTCCTTTATCTCTTAAATTGTCAGTGCTCACAAATCAGCACATCTGTGGCTAATGTTCGATTGAAACAACCAGATCTCCACGACGATAGTGGCTCACGATGCGAGCTTTACTTTGATTTGGACCATTCGATCGAAAACTTGCAGCCAGCCACATCTCCACTTATGGCACAATATGGGCTCATCTCACCGCAGCAAGAAGACGTTCAAACAACTACAGTGAAAGCTGAGAGCACAATTGTCCACGCGCTTCTGTATCCTCTACCAGTGTGCCACCACGAAACTTAAGCGCAAAGACGGATTAAAATTCCTATGTATCAAAGCCAAACTAGCATTACATAACTTCTATGCTCCAGTGAATATCACCGAACAGTAGGTAGCGATGTTACCGTACCGACAGTTTCCCAGCTACAAACCTGGGCTGGCGATATCGATGATGAGACGTTCGTTGTTGCTATGGAGTTTCTCCATGCATCCAAGGATGATTGTCGAAGTATCCACTCTACTTCGACCTCTTTCCGCCGGGGAATTGCAACAAAATCGTTCGGAAAGTCATCTTCGATGACCGTGATAGCCAAGAGGATGATGACGCTGGCCTGGCTAACGTCCTTAGCTCTGTGTAGGTCAGCCAGAATAGATCTGCTACTAGGCTGGATTTGCTCTGGACCTATCTTAAGTGATTCGCTGAGATCGAAATAAGATAACGATACATCAATATCGTTCCCATTAACACAATGGTCCGTTATAGTTGGCTGGACAGACTGAGTGCCTTGAGTACAGACGCTTCGTTCTTAGATTGGTCGAAGTGGAAATGACCATACCCGCACCACCCCGCAGAAAAACTCGGACGGTTTCTGCTGACATAATTATCAGAAAGTTTCCGGGTTTTTCTGCAGCTGTGTTGCCCGAGTGAGTAGTTATGACGCACTGCAGCGAAATTCAAAATTCCCGAAGAAGCTACTGAGCATGAGGGCGCTGTTGACAGGCAAGTTACACACTGACAACAATGGCACAAAACGAAACAAACCTGTAACTGGCAAGGTGGGCACAAGTAATCTATGTGCAGGTAGCGTCCAGAAATCACGGTTACCCGCATCTAAGCCAATGAGGGCTGCGGAATTGTTGAAGGAGGCCAGGTGTAACCGCACTGTAGAGCCACACGTGTCGGAATTGAGACAAACGTGACAGTTAAATTATAGCGACGAATGGCATAATTCATAGCAAGCCATGGCGCTTCGGATGCGATGAACTAAGGGTCAGTCCGAACGGCGGTGGGGGTAGGATTGTGGGCTGATAGACTAGAACGACGCGTTGATACTGTGTTTATTTCATGACACTTTCCATGTTTGGAGGAGACGATATATAAGCTTTATAAATTAAGAAACATCTTGACTTGCGGAAGGTCGTCGTGAAGTACATTTCAAATGCGAGTACCGCAGCACGCAGTTGATTGGTGCAGGTGCGTTATCGTGATCTTATCGACTACGCTTGCTGTGAATGGTGTCGACCTAAACAAGTTCCTCCGCATTGCACACCATCATAATGGCGACACGCACCAGCACATACCGGCTCAAAGTTGCTGGCAAAGCGCTCCAAACAGCTCAGCAGCTATGCTAGGCTTTAATAAGCTTCGACACAGTTCGAGGCATTCGGCCTCCTAAAGCTCGAAAGCACTGGGCTGGAAGCGCTCATATACTGTGCCGCAATGTCATCCTCCGCGCTTTGCCTTAAGATGGAATGAGAGGCTAACAATACGAACAGTTGCATACAATTTCTTTGCTTCAGCGGCTATATTGCACGCTAGACTGACCAGCTGATCAGACGGCGGCTATAACCCGTCTCCGTACGGCTTAACCCTAACTAGTGATCCAGATCAACGGCGGTCAACACCTACGCCGCACGCAAGTTTGCACGAACCAACACCGAGCCACCTTTTTTGGCACTGTTTGCCATGTTTCGCTGGTGGCTGAGAGTATCTGTTGCGCTTAAGTCGCAAGGTGAATGGTCGGTGGTGGCGGTAATGCACTACTTTTCGAAAAGAAGGCATAGTTGGTGTCGATGCCTCCAGTAGGGGTTGCTCAAGGAGCTCTATGCAGCCGCAGCGGATGTATCCGACTACAGAGGCCTATGTCAAAGCCTGCACGATAATACCACACTGCAGGTACACATGTAGAGTCTGACTGCATCTCTTCGGCTCAGCTATTACCTCAACCTTTTGTCTCTGGGAGACAGGTTTCCTTTAGTGTTTCTTTTTGCAACTGTTACACTAGTGCTCACACTCATTTCCATGCCTTATCCACTTTCAACACCAGGGCAGGCCTCGGGCTCTGACAACGGCAAGGCGTGGCCAGCTATTCCAGCTGTTCCTATCTCACTCGAGACTCACGATGAAAGGACAACACCGAAGAGGTATATCAATATACCGGAATTCCTCATCCACAATCGACAAGGATTATCAAGCCCAGCCTCCCTTTCTTCACCCGAGTTCAATCCGGTGGCTACAAATCCTACCAGTATCGTCCATGATGCAAGTGCTCACTCTAGGGTATGGCCAATTCCCAAGCCTCCGCCAGAGATTCTGCACCAACCTCCACGTCAATATGGTCTCCAATCCTCCACAATGCAGCGTGCACGCATTCGTCTCGACGGAATGCCTGCCATTCAAATACCCCAATCTAATAGGAACTATATCGTCAACGAGAAACCACCAATAAATATTGCAGCATCTGGCTTGGGAATCGTAGGTGGACCGCCAAAGCCGCCGATAATTGAGATATCGTCTCCAGTCAGTGCCAAGTCTGAGTATCCTCCTAACAACATTGTCCAACGCTTCGAGGAGAAGTTGTGGAGATACACCCGTTCTGGAAATATACTGAAACGGTGGCTGCCTGAGATCCTCAGCTGGCTTCTAAGTGCAGCTTGTATGTTCTCCATAATTGCTGTTCTAGTCGTCTTGAAGGATCAAAAGCTCACTAAGTGGCCCTTGGCTGAGAAAATCGGTCTTACTCTGAATGATTATGTTTCGATACTATCCAGAATTGCCGGCGCTGCTCTTATACTACCTGTATCGGAAGCTCTCGGTCAGCTCAAGTGGTGTTGGTTTCTTGGCCACTCGAAGCAGATGTGGGATTACGAAATTTTCGACAATGCATCGCGAGGCCCGTGGGGTGCTCTACTTTTACTCATCAGGACCAAGGGTCGGTCTCTAGCAGCTATAGGTGCCATCATCACACTCATCTCCTTGGCACTAGATCCATTCTTCCAAAAACTTTTCGACTTTCCGGATAGATGGGCATTAGCGAATTCTACAGGTTCGATCCCTAGTGTTATTCACTACAAGCCCTTTTATACCCCGGAATTCCAGCATGGCCTCGAGTCCACATTTGTGAACCCAGCCTTACGTCCCGTCGTTGGTCAATTCTTTATTGACAACGGAACACAACCAGTACCATTTGGAAACGGCACGCGACCTGATATACCACTCTCATGTCCCACAAACAACTGTGTCTGGCCAGAATATGATACCCTTGGTGTATGCAGCCAATGCGTCGAAATCCCAGACTTGCTCGACTATGCATGTTTGTTCACCAAGATCGATTGGAGCGCCGACCAAACCGGTGAGCTCAACGATACCGCCTATTCCGACGGAACAGTATGCGGATACTTTCTCAATGCAACAAATAGCAATCCAGTGTTGATGTCCGGCTATATTGTGGATGGTAACACTACCGAGGTTACTATTGGTGAGACTTTACTTGTCCGTACACTTCCCTTGACGGAAATGCTCACTAAAGCTCCCATCTTTGGAGGCTCAATCAACTTTAAGCATATCGTCAATCCCATTTTTGACTCTCTCATCGTTTGTGCCACCGATGGTGCAGATGGTATCCGCCGTAAAGACAAACCAGTTGTTCATGAGTGTGTCCTTGCTTGGTGTATCCAAACAATCAAGTCTACCTACAACTCGGGAGTCTACAACGAGAACGTTACTTCCACATTTATCAATACATCAACAGGAGCCCTAACCTTCCCCTGGGAATCCTTTCCCGTTTATGAGAACGACGTACTCGTTGGCAACGTTGTTCTATACACGCAAAATATTACCATCCGACCGCCATCGCTCGGTAATAATTCCGATACCGTTTACTGGTCAGATAACACAACTGTATCGAATATTCTACAAGCTTTCGATGACTACTTCCCATCGTATTACACGCTTAAGGCAGGCAGCGAAAGTCCCATGTTGCGATACAAGAACTACATTGGCGGGCCTTCTCTGCGGAAGCTGGCATTCAACCCTCTACTTGCGCCAAACAATGTCACAAGGCATATGGAACGCTTAGCAAAAGCAATGAGTAATGTCATTCGATCAGACTTTGAAAGTAAAACGATGCTTCCAGGCGATGCTTACGAATTAGAGAACTATGTGTCTGTTCGTTGGGAATGGCTTGCCCTCCCTCTTGCGCTTTTGTTCGCGTCGTTGATATTTCTCGCTGCGACCATTGTCCAGTCGGCAACCGAAGGAGAGAGAGTTGGTGTATGGAAAACATCAGCCATAGCGACGCTATTGTATGGTCTTCCAGATGAAGTTCAAAAGAAGCTTACGGCGTCCGTAGAAGAAGGCACCCCACGTACGAAAGCCAAAGAGTTGAGGGTGAAATTACAGCCGAATAAAGAGTGGAGAGTTTCGGATACCCTTTCTTCGCCTTTCGCTCCGAAGCCTAGACTTAACCAACCTCCTCCCGGATGGATATAAGAAACAATCAATGCACTTTCTCTCATCCAGCTCAAATCAACGTTTAGCTGCCAATATTAAATCGTATCCTAACTTAGGCCGATTCAGAGCCCGCCATTGAGGCAAAGTTGAAAACACTTTTAGCCCCCTGGACGCAAAGTATTCGCTTAACTGCCTCGTGGCTTCCCAACATACCCTATTCCACTACTACCTTTCTTTCCAGCTATATCCATCTTGCTGCTTAAAGCAAGTAAGAAAGGTCAATATTAGACTTCAGCCGAATCAGAGCGGAAGGGTCTCCGGACACAATTCTGCTTCCCGGACGTGGATGCAAAGGCCAAGCCATTACCCAATTCCCAGTTGAATTTAAATAGAGGTGCAATTAACCTATGTCGTGCCAATTCATGATCTACAAATGCAGAACCATGTGTTTCCCCACCGACCTGCTCGCCCCACCGAGCCGTACACTTTTGCCAGGAGTCCACTTATCTCTATCTCTATAGACTTTAGAGACGATATTTTAAAGACCGGGCCTCTAGTATATTATACAAGACTGCTTCGAAATCGGACTCTGCACCTCCATGCGGTGAAGCCTGGGAACCTGACTCGTCTAGAGCTCAGAGCGAGCGCAGGGAAATGTCGATGATAAGGTTGTTTGATACTGCCTGCAGTGAGGCAGCGCAGTTCCCATTTCACCACAACTACATGCAATGTAGCCAGGATAGTTCGCAAACTCTATCAGTGCAAATGATTGCCTTAGAATAACCCATAGCGGCAGTTTGAACTACACAGAGACAACAGGAAATGAAATCCAACCTCCTTCATACACCTGCGAGTGTAAAAAGCAACTCTCGGTCCAAATCTCTCATCTCTAATGCTGGACAAACCTCTTACAACACCTCTCCCTCAAATCTACACTGCTGGATAGCAGCGTTTGTAAGATATGGGCTCACCATTCCCTTTTGCCAGAAGAGAATCCGGGTTGAGACCCTAGTCGAATGGCGTCTCCAGCGGACTTCTGCATGCAGTATAGTACGTTAATTCCAAAAAGTGAGATTCTCCCTGTTTTCGTGTTTTTCGCGACCTGTATATATATATATATATATATCAGTAGCTGAGTGATCTGTACATGCGTGAGAGCAGAGCAGGTGATAAGCATATAGAGATCAACAGAATACCATCACTGCTTACGACAAGCTTATGCTCCATTGCTAAACCAAGTAGGCAAAACTTAATCAATTAATAAACCATCGCTCCATAGTGCTGCCTTTTTTAATTGAGGTTGTTCCAGTCACCATAAATCCAAAGCTATAAAGCAGATTACATGCCAATATGTCTGCGCTTATTGAAGGATGATGAATGGACGATTCTCTTTACTCTTCCTCTTGCCCTTCTTCTTGATCTTCTTCTTCTTACCCTTCTTTGCCGTTTCATTTTTGTTGGTACTTTCAGTGGGCCCTGCTCCATTGATGTGGCCGTATTCTTCGCTATCAGCAATTTCCACGTAGAGAGCAGCACCTTCTTCAAGAACTGAGTCTGCTCGCAGACTTCCGGCGTTTTTGACCTCTTCATCTGGATATTCTTCTAGCGCATCTGGGTGTTCTATTGAAGGCTCAATTGCAGGAAGTCCAAAATCTTCATTCGAGATGCTGTCGAACGGTGGAGTTTTTCCTGCTGCTCGTCAATCGGGTGGAGTATCATGTGCCTCAACCACCACCGGAGCCACCTTGAAACTACTCTCCCCCTTGGCGTTAGTGTTGGCTGGTTGTGGACTGTTCACAACGAACACTGCGGGTGAATGAAGCTGGCTTGAATTTAGTTCATCCATAAACTTGTTTTCAACAAAGTTGCTCTTGGCAATCGGTGTTTGCGCATCATTTTGTGCCACGGTATCTGTTGTTATCAAAACAATTCGTTCCAGAGTCAAACTGCTCATAACAGCCTTCCATATGACTTGCATCAATCGATTGTTTACTCCAAACCTGGTGATAAAATCTGGGTCCTTGAAGGGCGCAGCATCATCTCTCATTGCTTTTGCAATTGACTCCTCGATATAATCGGAGTATTGTGTGTCCGAGTCCGGAAGGAGAGAGAAGCCATAATCCCGTGCAACAGTTAAAATATCCGTAATGGGGAGGCTAACGCTGTTATGGTTCATCTTCTGCTTGGCGAGCTGAGCTAGTCCGGAGACATTGTATCGTACAGCAGCGCAGTAGACGCATGTAGCATGCCTGTAGCTCTCATAGTCCGTAGCTGGTCTGCTTGTGAGAGGGGTGCCTGGAGCCTGGTAATTGGTTGAGTAGAGATAGTGGACCAAAGTATGAGTTGTTGCTTCATCAAGCTCAGGCAAAAAGATCGGCTGATCGCTGGAGGTCAGGCGTGCTAAAGACAGTAAGATCGAGCTTCTCTCCAATATTGCATTGTGAATAAGGTGCTGTCTTGTATCGATGAGAGCGGGGTTGTATGCGCTTTGTGTGTTGGCAATCGGGCTGCCACTTCAGCCTGATAGAGAGAAGTATCCTGTTGATCAGCCTTGTGAGCTTCACTGCACTTACCTATCGATTGGTATAAGTGCACTCAAAAGAAGACTCACATTCACTAGCCTTGTCTGGATTGCTCCACTCCCGATATTTAGACTCCTGTTGGCAGGACTTCCTACACACACGTGTGGGTAGTTGGTTGGCAATACGTTTGTATTGTTCTGTTGTTCTTGCTTTTTCTCTCTCTTCTGTCTATGGATGTGTGATATACTTAAGGAGATTCTTCGTCTTAGGGTTGTGCGACTCTCAAAGGCTGTTGTGCTACATAGCAAGCCATGTACATATGGGCGCCTACGGCATGCCGATGCCCCAACCTAATCACGTTGTTTCCACAACTCCAGTAGAACAATGCGTTGATCTTTCGGCCGGTAAGACTTGGGCTCCATTCCATGGTCTGTTCTGAGAAGGGTTCCAAAATAGCTCAGCTCCCTTCATGACACTGCTTAATTCTACATGCAGTGAACATGTATCTTTCGAGATGGGATGGCTTTTATTTTATTGGTTTAAAATACGAACGTCTACGTATAGCAATTCTCTAATAACCATGATTTTACCGTTCGAGCTTCAACACACTATCTCCTTTAGCATTGGGCCAAAGTCATCAAACAAGGGCGCTGTCATTGGTACAGTATGAGCTGACGGTGAGAGTGTAGATTGTCAAAATTGTATGGGCACTTGCGTGGATGCCATATCTCGTCTCGATTTTCGAGCAGATTGTTGGTGTCTCTAGGGACCTATTTTTTAGTTGTGAATGATTCTCTAGTATTTTCTCTACGTCGCGGCAATAGTATTGGTTATATGTCTACTGACAGGTGCTGGTCCCAGGGGGTAGAAACGTGAACGCGTGTCACAAGATCGTCGAAAGGTTTTAAGAGAAGCGCAGAATTTATGCTAACACCTTCGGAATTGGCCGGCCTGTTGCTACCTCTGCGGCTAGTGTTGGAGGGCTGGTGCAAAGACCCGAAACCGAAAGTTATAAAGCAACCGAGGGATCATTGAACAAGACCGCTCCTCACAGGAAGAGGGCAATGCCACTGTCAAGAGTGAGGAATGCATGGAGGATTTCTAGTCGAAGGAGCGGCAGCAGCCGGGTTTAGTTACTGCAGTTGAGTGCGTACAATATTGTGGGTGTCTCACTCTTTACATGTCTTCTGCGTTGCAGCCTTGCTCGTTCAGGCTTTTGGCTGACACAATGAAGACATCCCTTTGTTGTTTTCGACTCTTCTTTGTCGTTCATATAGTAAATATCACGAAGTCCAGTGCCACTGTAACACGTCATCCCTGTTAACCAAAGTAGCAGCAAACACCAATCGTGTAATCCAAACAGGGGTTCGGTTAGAGGAGAGAACAATCAATAATCCTAATGATGAGAGTTCGAAAGATGGTTCGCATTGCCATACTACCTGTTGTGCAACGCTTGCGTTGTCGCTATGCACGTTGGAAAGATAGAAATGAAAGTCGCGGTGCTGTTGTGAAGTATTAACGATGACGATCGTCGGAGACGGGGCAAGTTCAACGAGCGAACTGTGCATGCAGGGCGTGCTTGGCAACAATGATGCATCTTTGGCTTTGCGACAATGGGTGATTAATAATTATCCTGTAAAGTACATTTTTGCGCGCGTATGTGATTTGTACTTCATCTAAAAGAAACAAACGTGTAATAGTAGTGGTACCTGGGCATGCTTAGCCGGTACGCTGTCTCTGCCAGCAAAAGAACTTTCTCGACACCAACGCCGCCGACCTTCATCACAACCTATTTCTTCAACAGACCTCGTCTTACCGCCTCTTCAGTTTTTCTTCGACGCTTGCCCATCTCTTTCACACGATTACGCACGACGTCCTCGCCCATGGAACAAAATGGCACTCACAGCAAGCGCAAACAACCGCCCACCCCCAACAACGAGCGACCCATGAAGCAGATCAAGGCCGAGACTGATGCTCACAGTCGTAACGGGGTAGCTGCGTCGCCCACATCAGACGTAGATATAGACTTAGACGATACACGCAGTGATGTCAGCATGGAGCCAATCCCTATTGTGCCCATTGCAGGCGCAGTGCACGACACGGCTGAGTGGCAGAAGACGATTGAAGGCGTTGTGAAAAGCGTCGTTTCGATACACTTCTGCCAAACATGCTCGTTCGACACAGACCCGGCGATTGCTTCAGAAGCGACTGGTTTCGTCGTGGATGCTGAAAAAGGCTATATCATGACGAACAGGGTATGGCAATTGCCTCTAATAACATTACTGTATACTGACATGCTCAGCACGTCGTCGGCGCCGGGCCTTTCATTGGTTACTGCATCTTCGATAACCATGAGGAATGCGATGTCTATCCCGTATACCGTGACCCCGTTCATGATTTCGGTATTTTGCGATTCGATCCCTCAAAAATTAAGTACATGCCCCTTACTGCGCTGCAACTGCACCCAGATTTCGCCAAAGTTGGTGTCGAGATCCGTGTCGTGGGCAATGATGCTGGAGAAAAACTCAGTATTTTGTCTGGTGTTATCAGTCGACTGGATCGCAATGCGCCAGAATATGGCGAAGGCTACTCAGATTTTAACACAAACTACATTCAGGCCGCTGCGGCAGCAAGTGGTGGAAGTTCTGGAAGTCCAGTCGTGAACAGGGATGGCTTTGCTGTTGCGTTGCAGGCTGGTGGGCGATCAGATGGTGCTGCTACCGATTACTTCCTACCCCTTGACCGTCCGCTGCGAGCGCTCGAGCTCATCCGTCAAGGCAAATTCGTTTCGCGAGGCACGATACAGACGCAGTGGATATTGAAGCCGTTTGATGAATGCAGAAGATTGGGCCTCTCAGCGGACGTTGAAGAAGCCGTTCGTACCCAGTTCCCAAAGGAGACGGGCATGTTGGTAGCTGAGGTTGTCCTTCCTCAGGGCCCTGCATCGGGCAAGATTGAAGAAGGTGATCTTTTGACGCACGTCAACGGCGAGCTTATTACCCAGTTTGTACGTCTGGATGCCATACTAGACGACAGTGTTGGCCAAAAGATTTCGGTAACGATCCAGCGCGCCGGCGAGAACATGAGTGTCGAGCTGGAGGTAGGCGACTTGCACGCTATCACGCCAGACAGGTTCGTGTCTGTGGCTGGAGCTTCGTTTCACGATCTATCTTACCAGCAGGCTCGCCTGTATGCCATCTCACTCAAAGACGCAGGTGTCTACGTATGCGAAGCCGCAGGCTCGTTTCGCTTCGCCGACGGTTACGCGTCTGGGTGGTTGATCCAAGAAGTGGATAACCAACCTACGCCAAACCTCGACGCCTTTATCGAAGTCATGCGCAGGATACCCGATCGCAAGCGCGTTGTCATCATGTACAAGCATCTTCGTGATCTTCATACTGTTAACACAAGTATTACAGCCATCGACAGACATTGGCATGCGAAGATTAGAGTAGCTTCGCGCAATGACGCCACAGGGCTATGGGACTTCAAACCGCTAGCTGATCCTGTGCCTGCAATACCGCCAGTGCCACGCCGCGCCAACTTCGTCAAGATGAATTCGCAGTATCCTGAAGCAGTGGACATTGTTCGCAGTCTCGTGCGAGTACATGTTTCCATGCCAATCAAGCTTGATGGTTTTCCCAAGATGAATAAGCAAGGCTATGGTATTGTAGTAGATGCCGAGCAAGGTCTTGTCCTTGTTTCGCGAGCGATCTTGCCGTACGATCTCTGCGACATCTCATTGATCATTGCAGACAGTATTTTCATTGATGCCAAGATTGTGTTCATGCATCCACTACAGAACTACGCCATTGTCAAGTATGATCCCTCGCTTGTACAAGCGCCAGTCAAGACACCCAAATTCGCAACAGACTTCATCAAAAAGGGTGATGAAACTATTTTCTTTGGCATGAACCAAAATTTCCGCCCTGTCGTAACAAAAACCGTTGTAACAGACATAACCACCGTCGCCATTCCTGCCAGCGCCATTACCCCTCGCTACCGTGCGACAAACTTCGACGCAATCACAGTGGATACCAATCAGGCATCTCATAGCGGATCAGGTGTCTTGATTGCTGAAGATGGCACAGTACAAGCTCTTTGGCTATCCTACCTCGGTGAGCGGACATCACAGAGCGGTAAAGACGTTGAATATCACCTAGGTCTCGCAACACCCAACCTCCTCCCTGTCCTGAACGAAATCAGAGGCGGCAAGACACCCAAACTCCGCATCCTCAATGTCGAGTTCCAAACCGTTCAGATGAGCCAAGCACGAGTCATGGGCGTATCGGAAGAATGGATCGAGAAGACTGAGCAAACAGACCCAGAGCGACATCAGCTCTTCATGGTCCGCAAAGTCGATTCTGGGCACGGTGATGGCCTTCAAGAGGGCGATGTACTGCTCACACTCAACGGCAAGCTTGTTACAAGAAGTCCAGATCTCGATGTTATGTACACGAACGAGTTTCTTGATGCTGTCGTGGTGCGCAAACGCAACGAATTGGCTATCAAGGTACATACCGTGCCTACCGAGGATCTCGAGACAGATCGCCTAGTCAGCTTCTGTGGTGCCACATTTCACCGCCCGCATCAAGCTGTTAGACAGCAGATCAGCAAGATCCATTCTGATGTGTATATCTCGTCGCGTGCCCGCGGTTCGCCAGCGTACATGTACGGTAAGTTCTATCATGTCCTTATCCCCATCAATTACTCTAGACTGATCAGGCACAGGCCTCGCGCCAACCAACTTCCTAACTCACGTTAACAACAAGCCTACACCGGACCTCGACTCTTTCCTCGATGCTGTCAAGCAAATCAAGGATAATGAGTATTTCCGTCTTAAAGTAATGACCTTCGATAACGTACCATGGGTCGCGACTATGAAAAAGAATGAGCACTACTTCCCTACTATTGAATATATTAAGGATAAGAACGAGGAACTTGGGTGGAGAAAGATCATCCACGAGTGTGATGATGGGGGTGCGCGAGAAGAGGCGGTTGATGGCGGTGAAGCGGATGCTGCAGAGGGTGAGGGGTGTGAAGATTAAGCTGAAGGCTGTATCACATTGCATTGTATCATAGACTTGATGTTTAGAGGAGCATGTGTCGCTCGACCTGAATACCACCTACTGCACTCTAAGCAAAGCCCTGACGTACCGTAGATGTGAAGAGTTAAAATAAACCGCTGGCTTGGGAAGTCCTGGTGATACGGGAAGGTACTTTGGGTAGTATGATAGGTCTAACAGCCAGACTTGTAGTCGATTGGATGTTTCCGAAAGACACGATGGTACATTCTTAACTGCGTCGGCACAAAGAAGCGGAATCTCAGCCTAACATCCGATTGGCACTTTTCAGCTGCTTGAGCACCAGTGGGCTGTTTCTTCTTTTGTTGAGTATGATGCAGCTTATATCAATACATACGTGGACTGTCCAATTTCACCAACTGTCACAGAGGTTTCATAAGCAAAATTGCCCATTCCAGACTTACAGCTCCGCCAAAGAGTGTTAGACATGACTTGAGGCAAAAAGAAACGACGCTCTTAGGCTCCATCGTCAATGTCTTACTTTAATTCATCAACAGCACTCGTAGCATTGAATGCTCTTGCCCATAAGCCTTTGTTTCCAGGACACGTAAAGTTCTTCTGTGCATCTTCATGCATACTCAAATATCATGACTCGGGGCTCTTACTGCAGTACCGCACAGTTACTTCTCATTTGCCTTGAGTTAGAAGTTGCTGTGTTCTGTGCAGCAGAATCGTGCAACAACAGCGCAATCCAATCTTTCGAGTTTTTACTACCTACATACTGCACACGATACGCGGCATCAATACATTTGTACCCATTCTGGCAAATTCAGCAAACACCACATGTGAGCTTCTTCCATTCAATTTTTTCCAGGATCGAAACAATATCAGCTCTTGCGGACATTATTCGAAATTGCAATGCCAAATGTCAAAGCTCTCTTACACAGAACGGCGCATCTAATGTACCAAATATCCCCCAATGTTTCCTTGATCACTCGAGAGCTCTCCAAACAGTGTTAGACCTGCCAAATAGCATCAATATTCAGCCTGTGAGCGTCAAGTATTTCCTCGGCATACCAAGTTTTTTGGTTACAGTCCCAAAACAGCTCTTTCATCTTTGAACAACATCGCATCATAAAGACTTAGACACTCTAGTGTACCTTCTGAAGTTCTGACATTAGAACTGAAGGATCAGGTTCTTGTGCGTGGGTAGTTGTGCGTAGTTGTTGCAACAGCCATGAGATTATCTGCAATACTGAACTTGATCATATCAACAAAACGCTTCAGTTCCGATCAGAGGGTTCCTCTCTCGAACGTCGGGTCTTGCTCCAATACTCTTTAAGCTTACATCTCTGGTGTAATCAGGAATCGGTCTGAAGTTCATCCGAGTCGATAAATAGATGCTCATGACGCTGTATTCTGTAAATTGCGTTGCGTATGCCACAAAGGCAGTGCATAGAGCATCTACCATAAAGATCTAGGTAGCAGCTTTCGTACACCTTGGTTTCGTTCTCTTCGCGTTCTCCCGCAGCGTCCCGGTGAAGTTGGCGGGGCTGAGATGATGCTGCGCCACTGGTCCGAACGAGCCAAGTTAAGCCCACTAAACCTATTTAGGAGAAACTTGCGAAGAATTCTGCCGTGATCATACCTCCTGGATGAGTCTTTTCACATTGTTCGGCGCGCAAAGCAACCCGGCGCATCGCCAAGTTGTTCTCACACCAAACGGTTATGCTATTTGTGCCTCTGTCGTTAAACACAGACTACTTTGATTGGCTTGCGGCGCAACAATCAGTCCGCCGCCTCGCTTTACCTTGCCTTGGGAACCTAGCTCCTCGTGGGAACACTGAGCTATACGTCAAACAATCGAATCTGTAAGGTCGAGGTTACCGATCGGTGCATGGTATCGCATCCCTGCCATATTCCTGGAACCCCTTCGAAGACTGGCGAGTGCAGCAGCAGCAAGGTTACGTACTATCAAGCAAGCCCGATGGTCAACGTAGGACCTAGAACACAGTGTTTAAGCACCTTTGATACACATTTTGACTGACGGCACTGCCTTACATATACCATCTTCTAATCCAGGCCAACAATCACGCGGTGTTCTCGTTAGATTTTACGGAGACGATTGAATAATCTGGATTCACGAGCTCGTGCTGCATCAACTCATAGCGCACTATGGTGTACACAGGCAAGCCAAGCCGTGGATGTGGCATGTGCAAAAGCCGCAGGATCAAGGTATGGGTTTCGCATTTGGTTCGTCTTGCGAAGTCGTAATGCTCTTCAGTGCATATTCCGACAATGCTGGTAAACTGTGGCACAGCAGATACTGACCAGTCCTAGTGCGATGAGAAGCGACCGACATGTGGAAACTGCAAGAAGTCCGGACGCGATTGTCCGGGCTACCCAGACGAGTTTGATTTAGTTTTCAGAGATGAGAACAAGGCTATGGCCAGAAAGGCAAGAAAGACTTCTTGTCCAACGCCTGCAAAATGTAGCCCAAGTGGGTCAAGCTTGCAAGCATCCCCAAATCAGTGAGTGCATTCACACACCTCTCCTTCGTTCAAGCATATCTAGAGGCCAGTTGATATTCCCCTTCTGCGTGCTGGATTAATTGCATAGCTTTAAGAGTGACATTAGCTTAAGATGTTAAATGTATGTGAGAGGCATACGATATGTGTGCTAACGCAGACAGGTCGAGCATTGTCGATTTTGAAATCTCAAATTCTTCCATCCCATCACAGGAAGATCCAAATACAGCACAAACCACACCGAATGCAGAGCAACAACTCATACTAATACCTCAGTACCCTGAAGCGCTATCATCACAAGGGCTGTTTGATAACTGGCTTTGGAACCTCGACCAAATTCCGCAGTCTATTGTAATGGCACCTGACTATGAGGCCGTCACTTTCTTTTTTAAGAACTTTATTACACTCCCACAACAAGCAGAGAGCACGAGAGGATACCTTGAGTTTCTTGTGCCTCTTTACAACCGGGCTTTGCCGTCATCCGTTTTGCATTTAGCCACGAGTGCTGTTGCCATGGCGGCTTGTGGTCAGTATCCTGGCAGGCAGGATCTGGTCGGCGAGGCTGTTAAAACCTACGGGAAGGCCATTCGAAAGCTCAATGATGATTTGAAGGATCCTAAGATGAGCAAGTCAAACGAGACAGTGCTTGCTATCCTCATGTTCTCGCTATACGAAGTAGGTCAGATCTAAAAGCTGTCTTATTATTGAATACTGACTCTCCAGACAATCATGTCAACCGATGACACAATCACTGCATGGGCCAATCATGTGGATGGTGCTGTAGCTCTCACTAAGCTGCGTGGTACCGATCAATTCAACGATCCAATGTCGCATGCCATGTTCCGCGCAGTCAGAACAATGATGATTACATCTTGCGTGCAACGATCAAAGCCCATAGAGCCGTTCCCCGGCCAGAAGGGCTGGGTTGGGGAAAGTGATTATGCAGAGGAGAATGCTGCAAACCGCCTGACACTAATCTGTATCGACCTTCCCAACTTGCGTGCCCGCGCAAACAAACTCACAAGTACCGTGTATGGCCCCGCCGAGGAATCAGAGGCACGTCAAATCATCGAGTTCGCACAGCTTGTTGACGGAAATTTGGAAGAATGGTACCGCACACTCCCACCGGAATGGAAACATCGCATCATTGGCGTTGAATCACAAATTCCGGAAGACATTGCGAACGCAGAGAAGTGGCCGGGCGAGCAGCATGCATACCATGACATACCACTCGCGAGCATTATGAATGACTACCGCGTGTGTCGAATATTCTGTCGGCGCGTTATGCTGGCCTGTCTGGATTGGCTGGGTTCTGGAGGCTTCGTCGATGAAAAAGGACAATACCTGCAATCTGTCTTTGTGGTACAGCAGATGGTTGACGAGTTGTCTGCGTGTGTGCCATTCCACTTGGATTATGAGTTACAGCCCCTGGCTAAAGAGACGGGACAAGAGCAATATGGTGAGTAATTCATTGAGTTCATATTGTTATAGAAGCGGAGAACATATGCTAATGGCAAGTAGCGGCTGAAGCTTATGGTGGCTACTCGCTCGTTTGGCCCTTGTACGTCGCAGCAAACGCAGATACAGTGCCACAAAGACAGCGCGACTGGCTTTTGGGGCGCTTGAGTGTCATCGGGACAAGGTTTGGACTTAGTAGCGCTCAGGTACTAGTCTTGGCGAGACGACATGTGCTGAGCTGCGGACCGATGTTTCCATAACCCCGTAATCACGTAATCGACGCCAGAGGTTTCGAGTCAACAAGGCGCACGAGGAAGGGAATGGGGGAAGTCGAATGCAATTCAATGGCAAACGAATGCGTAACATGGAGTTCATGGATATCTATAGGGAAATGGTAGGAACGACTGCTTTTGCGATAGTCAGTTCGGGAGTTACGGGTCAATTGTCAGTGTACGATATATGTCAAGAAACTAGTGCCATTAGTCGTAGTATGACTACCTAATGGATAGCTCTGCTCAAGTCAAAAGTGGTTGTAGAGTGTATCGATTGCTAACTATGCGCAGCTCGGCTAATATAGAGCGGCGCAGGTCATGTGACCTAACGTCCTCATGACAGGTGAGTGGAATATTCTCAACAATATATGTAATTGCAAGCATCAAAAGTACGACGCTTAGGGTAGCAAGATACAGTTTTTCCATTCAGAATGATAAGGATGCTCTTTTTTCTTACAAAATTTCGATATGTAGTAGGAAGTTAACTGATGCTCTTTCCTCGCATTGTTAGGTAATGATGGGAAACTCGTGAGGAGACTTCCATAACGCCTCTACAGACATCTGCGGACATCGATACTTCGGTATTAACCAGTTGGTAGGCACAATCGTGTGATCCTTGAAATTAATACTAATGTCACTTCAGAGGGCATTGAAGTAAGCTAACATTCAGGTAAGGGCTATGGGCGGAACCGAGTGATGGTGCGGTGGCGCCCATTATCCTTTTTGAGCCTAGTTCCGACACGTCCTCGGTCTTACCTCCGTGAAACTGCATCGTGTCTTTCAGTCAACACATTCAGCCGACCCAAATTTTCAATCTGCAGATTCTCCTTCAATCAACGCGTTCAGAATAAGTCAAGACAAATATCAGATAAATTGTTTTGAGAGGAAGATTGCTGGCAAAAAATGGCGAGAGCGTAGACCGCCTTTAATAGTTCATTAACAGTACCCCTTTGGAAGCACCAGAGTCCTAGCGCAATGGCATCATCCTGGAGGATGCACGATGGCGAGCAACGGGGTGCATATACTACAATTGCACAAGCAGAGAATCCAGGTGTGGAATTGACAGATTACGAGGTTGAACACGAAGGGCACGACCTGGAGAGCGCACTGTACATTGGATCCAAACCGACTCCGGAAGATCTGCTTTTCCTTCCACGTGTTGCAGACAAGCTTCCTTATGGCGCATTTCTTGTTGCTATTGTGGAGCTTTGTGAACGCTTTGCGTACTATGGTTTGGCTGGACCTTTCCAGAACTACATGGCCAATGCATATCACGATGCCAATGGTCTTCCTGGTGCTCTTGGAATGAGCCAATCTAGAGCAACCGCCCTGTCAAACTTTTTCCAGTTCTGGTGCTATGTCACACCCATAATGGGTGCCGTCGTGGCTGACCAATGCCTCGGGAGGTACTTGACCATCAAGTGGTTCAGCTTAGTATACATGGCAGGTATCGCAGTGCTTTTTATCACAAGCTTTCCTTGGAGTATTGAACACGGCGCAGCTTTTCCAGGGCTTCTGGTTGCAATGGTGATCATCGGGTTAGGAACAGGTGGGATCAAGAGCAACGTCAGCCCCCTGATTGCAGAACAAGTACGCAGTACGAGTGCCTTCGTCGAAACAAGAAGTGGAGGAAAACAAGTTGTTGTTGATCCGGAAATCACAGTACAGCGCATTTACATGATTTACTATATGTGCATTAATGTAGGCTCTGTCTCTGCAATTGCCACAACCCTACTGGAACTGCACGTTGGTTTTTGGATCGCTTATCTACTACCACTTATAATGTTCTGTATCGGATATGCTGTCTTGGTCTGTGGCAAGGATCGATACATCATCAAGCCACCTCAGGGCGGTATCATTGGCAGTTGTTTCCGGGCCCTCTGGATCGCTGCACGCAATGGATTTGATATTGACAAAGCACGACCGTCTTCCCTGCAGAGTGGACAGCATACAATCACATGGGACGACAGCTTTATCGACGAGTTGAAGACGGCTTTGGTGGCCTGCAACGTTTTTCTTTTCTTCCCGATCTACTGGGTCACGTACTCTCAGATGATGAACAACTTTGTTTCTCAAGGTAAGTTTCGTGAATAAAGTCGGCGATATTTAGTGCTAATGGCCTTTTGTAGCTGGCCAGATGCAACTGCACGGTCTTCCTAATGACATCCTACCTAACATCGACCCGATCACTATTATTCTGTTGGTACCAGTTATGGATCGTATCATCTATCCATTCATTCGCACAAGGCTGCACTTCGCCTTTACGCCAGTAACACGCATCACACTTGGCTTTTTCGTTGCCGCCGCTGCTATGCTATACGCTGGTGGTCTCCAATCATTCATTTACAGTACCCCACCATGTTACTCACATCCTTCAAAATGCGAAGCTGGCAGTATCGGCGAGGGAAAGTTTGAGCCAAACCAAATACACGTCGCATGGCAAATGCCAGCCTATATCTTGATCGCGCTCAGCGAGATTTTGGCGAGCATTACCGGTCTAGAGCTGGCATACGCAAAAGCACCAGAGAACATGAAGAGCTTCATAATGAGCCTGTTTCTCTTGACGAGTGCCGGAGGGAGCGCTTTGGGCATCTTGATTGCACCCTTCGCCAGAGATCCCTACCTGCAGTGGCTCTACTTTGGTCTAGCAAGTGCAGCAGCGATTACGGGATATATATTCAACCGCACATTTAAGAACGTCTTAGATCAGGGCACGAAGAAGGATCCAAGCACGGAAGAGTTCGAATTGAGAAGTAGAAACAGCTTTGCGGAATAGGACGGCGACTTGAGCCCCAAAGATGCTTGACGCAGGCCATTCTGCTAATACGAAGTGGGTGCGGCACTTGGTCTAGTCAAGCATGTGGGATCAGTTTTCAAAATAAGATGGACCTTCGTTTCATACGATGATGGGGCTGAGACCATGTTCGTTTCAACAGTGGCCCGTGTACGAGCATGGATTGCGACTGCCTTTATCTTGTGCGGTTGCGGAGCCTCTGCAATTTAGGCACACGCAGAATGCATGGCTCTGGATACGGAAACCTGCATGGATATGGTGGAAATATGGCATGAACAAAACTGTGACATGTGCTAGGCGATGATCATCTCTTTCCTGTAGTGATGCATCTTGGCCCAAGATAAGGCTAAGCTTCGTACAATTACTGAAGCACACATGCTGTGCTTACAACAATATGTGTGATGGCAGATATCAGGGTAAATACTTGCGATGTGGGAAGAACTTTCTCATTTTATCGCGGAAGTTTTGGCACGATTTATCATTGTACCACTTAAGCAAGCTATGGAGTCATGTACATAAATTCAACTTTGACAATTACTGAACGTTTTACTAGTCATTCATCTATAAAGGTCGATATCCGATGCGACCTATTTTGGTGACGTTATGTTTGATCCGTGATACTCTGTCACTATTCCCACGTGGCCCAGGCTAGCATCGACGCCTATTTATGCTAGCTAGTATACCGGTGCAGGTGAATTGTTTCTTCAGTTTTTCTGTTGTTATTTGCTACTGAGGTTAGCCTGAGCTATATTTATGTACATATGGAATCACGTACGTCAATCTCCTTTTCGCTGTCTGGAAATACTCATAATGTAAGTATATCCAGACAAGGAAGCGAGGTAATCGATGTGTATTCTCAGTGAAAGACATCACGTGATATCTCTTATCTGAGACTATCCAGCGCCGCAATACATTGCCCTTTTCGGTAATATATTCCCGCGTGTCCAATCTATGGACACTGTATATATATCCAGACAGTTTTGCAGCAAGAACGAAATCATCGACAACTGATTATCCTACACCGGTATACTAGCTAGCATGTTAAATTTGAAGGTTACAGGTGTGGCGGAAGCTGGGTACTGGGAGTGAATATTCCAATCGGTTAAGGAAGGACTGCATCTACGAGTGGCGACATCTGTATTTATATACAGCGAGGTCCAAGCTCCCGCACAGGCACGCTTGCACTTACCGGTTCGACTGCTCCTTCCTTCTCTTGATATCACCAAGGAACCCATCAACTGTGACCCCTGAAGCCATTTTCCTCAACATAGCACAACCAGACATCGATGCTAGTCCGTACCACGTGGGAGCAGTGACCGAGAACCATTATCATCTTTCCGGATACACGATTGTGATCGTGATCCTTGCATCAGTCGATACAAGGTTGTGACCGTGATCGCTGCACGTCCCTTCCTCCCTACTCTCTCTTAGACTGCGACACTCCCCTCCAGTAAGGTGCAGGTCACATTACCTCCCGGACCTATCCAAGTGGGAACCGAGAGGGTATGCCGACACATAACACGTGCGTGAATAAATATCAACGTTGTTGAAAACATGCGGGAACATAGATTCATTTGAGACGAAAGTGATTTGAATATCACCCATATCATTTCTGTCTCCAGATCACGATACAATTGTTCGTCAAATTGTGACCGCATAGACTCACTTGCCCTCAACGTCCTATAGCCCCCTAACAACCCCCCAGGCAAAACACCCCCAAGTCACGGCATCCACCGTCACCATCCTAATTTTATGCCACCCAACCCACTCCCTCATCCATTCCACCGCTTTGCCCTCTCTCTCACTCTCCAGTCCAGCACAAACTCTTACCAGTCCCCGAACACTACCGCTAACAAGCGGCACAAATGCATAATGCGCAACTGCTGCCGCGAGCCCTGCGGCGTAGAATTTCCTGCTATCTTGCCCTACACTTCCAGGGATCCCAAAAGGGACAAGGAGGTTAAGACTTGCAGATAGTAGTGTGAGGGAATTGAATCCAATGACCGAGAAAACAGCAGTGTTGAAAACCTGAGTGAACCACTCTGGAACAACGAGTTCCTTCGCTCTGGCTAATTCCTTGTACATATCTGTAATTGAGCTCTGTCCGTTAAGAGTTCCTGGACAGGCCTTTCCAGGTAAAGACTTATCAAGTGTAGTCGTGTTGTTCATCTTTTCGCCCATGATAAATCTGCTCGTCGCAGAGTCGATAGGTGCGGGACCTAAAAAGGAGGAAGTGGCGACCCATTCCATGTATGCATGCGTAATTGATGCAGTACTGCTGAGCAAAGGAGCGATGCGGAGGGCTGTCAGTGCAGCAGGTGTGAGAGTGAGCGTGAGACCAAGGATGTTTGTGGTAGCCATAATACTACACATGTGATTTGTAAATCTGGGAGGAATAAGCTGTATTTGAGAACTGTAAGAGATGAGAAAACAATGTTGAAATTGTATAGTGATTCTGCTAAAGGTGGCGTGAGACTGACGTCTGGCTGAAATTGTATGCATTGAATCAATTCCTGTTCGTAGATGGAAGGCCTGATAATCCTTCCGGCACCAGTAAAGCCATGAATGTTTTCAGCACCGAGGACATAGTTCAGTGGGTATCTTCGCATTCATCTACGGTAAGAAATGCCACTTTTTTCCGAATAACGCCCACAAATGCAACGAACGCCTGGAAATGCCCAATGGAGTCCCTACCCTTCTTTTATAATACAACTACCAACCTCGTCTCTGGCCCCTGTGTTCAGCTCCTCTCTCCTTTCTCTTGACTCTCTTAACATCGTTCCTCCTCTTCTTCTCCTTGCCCCACTTCTCTGGGTCAGCCACAGCTTCGACCTTTCTCTTCCTGCGTCTTTCCTCCCTGCGCTCCCTGACAGCCTTTTGCACGTCGCCCATGATCTTCAGGTATTCCTGCGTACCCATACGCTTCTGCAAAGTATTCATGATCTCTCTTGCCTTATCGATGAGCGCCTTATACAGCTCATTAGGCTCGTTGAGAGATGCAGACGAAGGATTGGTATAGGCACGGGGGATAGTCGTCGCGGGGTCGACGAGCGTGTTGAGAGTTGTGAGAAGGTGCGGAAGAGAAGATGAGAGGGGCTCGAGGGGAAATTTGGCGGCCATGGTCTCGAGAAGGTTCATGATCGCGGTCTTTGCGTTCATGGAACTTGTATCGCGGCGAACAATACCAGAGAGACGGATCATGAGGCGATGGATAGCTGCTGGTGGAGTCTTCTTTGTGGTGCCGGTGTCCTCGTCTGAAGAACCATCGCCAGTGCCATCTACGCCATCAGCCTCAGGCACTTCTTCAGCTTCATCCTCAGCGTCCGCGTTGTGCCATTGCCATCTCGCTCCATTGACGGCCAGGCATCTTGCCAGGAAGGCGATGTTCTTAACACTTTGCGTACACAGCTGTTCTGATACATCTGGGTTGAGTAGGTTCTTCAGGGATGCATTGGTAAGCTGTATGATGTTCTGCTCTGCCAATTGCAAGCCACCAGATCCTTTGAGCGGAAGCGCACTAAGGCCAACATCTTTGTTGGCGATTGCAAGATGTGCAAAGTAGGTACCCATCAACTCAGCGGCCTTAAGCTTGACCCAAGCGTGGGGGTACGAGACACTGGCCTGAACTGCAGTCCACAAGCTTTCCTTATCGGCTGAAAGCATGGTATCCCGGTACTTCTTGCATATCTTGGAGATAAGTGTTAGTGAATAATACAGAAGCTCCCAATCGTCCTCATTTCGCCGGGCCAGAGACTCGTCGATCGCGGAGTCCAGTCCATCTAGCACGTACGAAAGCTCTCTTGGCTCTTCATCTTCATCGTCAAGCGCCTCGAAGTAGAAGCCCCAACACTGAATGCCAAGCCGCTTAAGGCCCGTATTCTCATCTTGTTCAAGCCAATTCCGCAGATCAGTGGTGAAACTCTGCATTCGCTTTTCGCTGGCATGTTGGAAGAGTCGTTTGACAAGAAGACTTGCGAGCTCTCGGCACTTGCTTGAATCATCATTGGCCAAAGTATTGATGAGGGGAAGGAAGATTAAACCATGGTAATCGTACTGTGCCTTCTCCGGAAACCTAGGCAGAGCTTTGGTGATGACGAGATCCAATGCTTCCATGACCGATTGACGACCCTCGATATGTTCATAACGCAAGTTCTTGAGCAAAAACTCTATTGACTTCTTGAAACGCTTCTCGCTTTGGGTGTACGATGTCAGGAACTGGAAGTAGTGGCTCCGGGCAAGGTCCCTGGCTGATCTGGTTTGATTGGTAACCATCATTTCCGCGACTTTATCCATGGCTTCATACACCTCTGGCACGTCAATGCGGCGACTCATAACGGCCTTCAGAAATGCGAAACTGACACCCTGGCGATCAAGCTCGTCTAGATCAGGCAGCAAACGCTTGATCAAGTGGCCAATGTCCCGTTCGCGAATGATCACGTTGGGTCTCTCGCGTAGCACAGCCGCTACCAGCTTGAGTGATGCCTGAGCGAGCTCAGTGTTTGACGAGTGGGCGCCTTTGATAGCTCGTACAGCTTCATCGACGTACACAGGGCAATTGAGATCCATTTCGTCCATGGGCACCTTGATGATAGTAGTAAGTAAACGTACAGCCGACACTTGCACCTCTTCTTGTCCCTGCACCATCGCATCGCCAATGATCGGCAAGAACCCAGCCAAGTTTTGTGGTGTCTGGAGATCGTCATGCTTACGCAGTACAGTCCTAAGAATATCTAAACTGAATCTTGTGATCTTGTAAATGTAAGACGATGTTGACAGGCGTGCTCCAGATTTGGCAGCGCCTCTCCTGTTGACAAGGAATCTTCTCAACTTGGGATCTGTCTTGTCGCCTTTCTCCGTGGTTGCGCTAGCTCTATACACCTCCTGGATCAGCTCGTAGCAGAACACGAGGATGTCCCTGTTGTTGACTGTCGGGTTCTGTAAGATACCGAGACCAATGCGACGTAGCAGTTCATCGATTTTCTGTACCATCTTTGCGTTGATTCGCTCCAACAGCAAGGACTTGATAGGGTTGATCAACTTGATCAGGTGAGCAGGTGTGCTTGAACGAGAGATGATATCGATAGTATCGAAGCTCTTGCTGCTCCTGACTTCCTTCATCTTACTGATGTACTCTTCAGCATCTTTCTCCTGTCCAGTAACGCCAAAGGTATCGTCCATTACGATGTCGACAATATCGGCAACGCAATAGTTGAGGTCACCTGGCTTAAGTTGACTAGCAAGGTTGACGAGGATGTAATGTAGAGTATATGACAGTACATGCAATTGGTAGCCTCGTTGTAGTGCCGTCCTTAGGGCTTTGAGAATGAAGCCAAGATAATTCGGTCCAGTAAGTACCGCAATCTCACTGAGAGTTTTCCGCGACTGATCACGACTCTCTTGTGTTCGACTCTTGAGGATATGGCAGATATCTAGCAGAACGCCAGGAAGTCTCCCCTCAATCTCCGCGGAAGGAAGAACGAGGAGTACTTTTGTCAGTGCGACAGCTACAGGCACACGAAGACTAGTAGTCGCTTCGTCCTTCTTGTGCAGGAAGGCGGTCAAGTCGGGAAGGAAATTGTTGACAAGATCCTTGGTAAGCTTGTCTTGCTGTGGGAGTGTCTTTGATAATGTAGAAGTAGGTGTATCGATATCCATCGCGTCGGTCCCTGCCTCTGTTTGTGGGGTCACTTCCGTGTCTTCATCATTATTTGCTGCAGGCTGTGAAGCAGTAACGTATCCCTTCTTACGTCCAGCTTGGTTGAGGCCATCCATCAAGCCACCAATGAGTCGAACAATAGCTTTCTGCATGTCTTCTTTGCTCGTCAGATAGCCAATATAGCGCTTAAACAAAGATCTAAACTGGGGCCACTCCAACCATTCGACCAAAGCAGCAAGAGTTCGGATCGTCTCTCCAGCAAGGTTGTCGGCACTGTCATCATCCGCTTTGTTGAACACAAAGTGCTCAAGCAGCGGCAAGATTATATGATAGGTGTTGCCAGGCTGTAGATGGGAAGCGTTTACAGCCAGTCGACGAA
Source organism: Leptosphaerulina australis (assembly GCA_026120165.1). Taxonomy (NCBI): domain Eukaryota; kingdom Fungi; phylum Ascomycota; class Dothideomycetes; order Pleosporales; family Didymellaceae; genus Leptosphaerulina; species Leptosphaerulina australis. The sequence continues at coordinate 32,019 of JALRMI010000014.1, forward strand.
GAGCCCTTAGTCTTCGATGACCCTGGATGTGCAGCACGTTGCTGAAAAAGGAAGCCTCCTCGTCGTCGGAGACGAGAACGTACAAGTCAGCAACCGGTGCCCAGTCGCGATGAACCTTGACAAGTTGCTCTGTAACAGCAAGAAACTCTGTCCTGACAAGCTCAGACGGTTCACGCATTCCGTGCTGAATCCCGGGGATAATTGCAGAAACAATAAACTGGGTGAAGCCATCCCCATGGGAGATTTCGATAAATCGCCGTAGTGTTGAGGATGCGTTGACTCGGATGCTCAGTTCGTCATTATCTCTGATGAAATATAGCATGTTGTAGACCAAAGGCTTCCACTGTATAAGTGAGAACGATCGATAGCCCTGATCGTTGATTTTGTTGAACGCTTGTGAACGGCGCTCGAAGTCGGGTTCGTCCAGTCGCCCTTTAGCAAATGAGTTGAGCTCTTGGCAAAGCTTTGCAATGCATGCAAGTTCTTCTCTGTTGTCCGACAGGTCTTGGACCACATCACAGAGAATGGTGCGAGCAGTTCGATCCTGGAAGAAGGCGAACATGGGACAGATGGCATCGTAGATATCCTCAAAAAGCTCGCTCAGGCTGTCCGCATCACAGCGTTGAATGAACTCATGCAGGATTCTGAGTAGGCCGAGCTTCGTTCTTGGATTGACACGCTTCGAGGGCTGACGAATGAGAAAGGTGGCGATCTCAATCATGCTGCGAGATTCGGTCGATCCAATGATGTGGGGAGCGAGTTCTGCCACAGCCAGAACTCCTGACTCGAGCACTTCCTTGCTTGGACTCTTCCGGAGGAGGCCACCAACTCGATTCAGTATGGCGTTCGAATATGGCTGTATGACGCTTGTGTGTACGCGGCTCTTCTGGATTCTTTCGTCGACAGATAATGTTTGATCCTCAGCGCCGACAAGTAAGAAAAGGTTGCGGAGAACCTCATCGAGAACAAATTGTTTCACCTCGTCCTTAGCTGAAGAAACACCCAAGCAATCAATGATCTTGATGAGAATGTCCTTATTGTGCTCAACTAAAAAGGGAGCTGTCGAGGAAGATTTTGACCATGATGCGAACAACCGTAGAAGACCGGAAATGGATTGAGCGGTCTCAATAGGAAATTGCTCCAACCTTGGGTCCACAAGCTCCTTGACAATCGCGGCTGTATATGGGTGCCAGTCAAAGCCCGGACAGCTTTCAAATAGTCTAGCCAGAGATTGGAGGGCACGCTGCCGAACCGTTCTGAGTAACGAGACCTGGAATTTGCGTACATCATCAACATCTATATCTTCTAGCGACGCAGCTGTTTGCAGATCTCGAGAAGCTTTGATGAGACAGTACATGATGGGATCCACAACATCAACAGCAAAAGGTGTGAATGTTGTCTTGAACGTACTGAGCAGGTCGTCAAGCATGCTTAGCATGCCTACCTGCTTGCGGGTGTCGATCAAATCCTGGCAAAACAGATCTTCGTCAAGTGTCCCATCCCGAAGGACAGAGACACCACTCAAGGGACCAAATGCGATGCTCAAAAACTTATGAACAGCATCATCACCGAACCTGTTTTTCAGTCCGACAAACACAGATTTCCTCTTTGACTCCAATCCCCGCTTGCCAGCAATAACTTTGCCATATAGCAGCCGCAGGACGATCGGGAGTACATCGGTAAGATCGCTTTCTTGGATCTTACCCTCGCTGAGGAAGACAGGAAGCTCGTCTCGGAAACGAGCATCATCAAGTAAACCAAGCAGCTCTTCCTGATATGGCGTTACAGCACTGTTTTTCCATGTCAGAAGCGCTTGGAGTGCCGCTTTCTGGATTTCGACATCACCATTGCTCAGCAATGATAACAAAGCCGCGTGTACTTCAGCAGAACGGAACAAAACTTTCGGGTTGTTGAACTTTGAGAATACGGTTAACATAGCCTTTTGGTCTTTTCGCGACCAGCGCTGCTGTGGTGATTGGGACGAATTGCCGGCTAGATCGTCCTCATTCTGTGTCTCTGTAATGGGCTGGTCCAGTGCCCAGTCCAATAGTACAGGTACAAGGAGACGCGAGCGTTTCTCGGCCACTTGTGGTAATGCATTCAGTACACGGAGAGCCTGGGTTCTGCTGAAAGCGTTGATGAATGGTATCTGTGGATGGGCGCTGTCAAACATTTCCTCGAGCTTATCCCCGATGTTGTACGACAACTCCCGATTGTTCGAGACTAAGTCTTGCAACTGGAACATATTCGTACATTCAAACTCGTTCGCGTACCGCTTCTGCGCAGCGTTCTTGTCAAGTCCACTTGCGGAGTTCTCCAGGCTCTCTGGCTCACCCAGCCAGGCAAAAGCAATTTGTGAAACGAAGCTTTCGCCTTCTTTGGTATTACACATTGTCTTCAATGCTGCACAAGCCTCATCCCAGGCAGACGCCATCCTGACATGCAGCAAGCCAAAGCAGAAAGTAGGCATCGCTTCACCCACCCATTCATCAGCACAAACGTCAGGATAGAGCTTCGCCAGCTGTCCTATGCGCATGGAGATGGATCGCTGATTCTCAAGATCTAATGGCGTTTGCTCGATCATCATGGCAACAGAGATGATATTGCGTAGCTCTTCACTCTTGCCGGCAATTATCTCCAGGATGTAAATTGCTGTCAGCCTCATATCATGAGATGGCGAGCTTAAGCATCGCATAAGCTCACGCTTCAGTGGCTCCATGTGAGGACCGGTCGTTGAAACAACCTTGTTCTTTTTCTGCATCAAAACAAGCATCGCGTTCCAAAAGGAGAGTGAATGCGCGTAGACAGGTGTCGACTGACACAATGAGGGCCACAAGTCAAGAGCGAAGGTCTGGTCATCGACACACTTGTCAATCAAATATTGGAAGCCTCTTCCAGTGCCGAAAATATCGGTTTTTTGGACTTTTTCTGCCGAATTCACTCGAACGGCGGCCCATAGTAATTCCTTGAGTTCGTCCAGAATACTCTTTGCCTTATCTTCAGGGATGGCGAGGATCTTCAGTGCATCAAGCAAAGCGTTGCAATGGTACGCAGACTTGCTCATCTCTTCTTCCTCGATTTGCTTGTTCGAAAGCTCGTGGAATGGACTGTTGAGAAGCGCTTGCCAACGATCTGAAGCCTGAACGGTACCAGCGGATATTGTCCCACTCTGATAAAGTTGAGGGAGTATTATGCACAGTTCTGGGCCATGTTCGTGGGCCTTCTGGGCAATAAACCTTCGTGTCGTCAGAAACCTAAGCGCGTCTAAACAAAGATTAAACTCACCGTTTGAAGTACGGTAGCAGAAGGGTTTTGAATCTCTCTGCGCCGAGCTCAGCAAACATGTTGCAAAAGGGCAAGAAGTACCCGTCCCAAATTCCTTTAGTAATGCCTTCCAATAGCTTTTCGTGTGGTATCGCAGCATCCAAGGCACAGTACTGAAATACAACGGCAACGGCAGACAAGAGGTCCCAAGCTTCGGCAGAATCAAGGCTGGCTATGTCCTTTGCCGAGTTGAGCACATAGTCAAGAGATTCAAGTACAGGTTTCCAATCAGCAACGCGAGTACCTTTCCGTACGCCACAGACGACGAACAATATTCGAGATGATAACGCTGCACGGTGTCTTTCGGCCGACTGGATCTGTGTAAGGATGACGTCGAGAAGAGGCTTGAAATTCTCTGAATCCGTGTGGTGGATGATAGCTGTGACGACACCGATAAGCACAGACTCAAGTGGAGGTGCATGAAGAGGAACGTAGTCATCGTTGTATGCGTCAGCAAGCAATGCCTGAAGAATGGCTGTGGCGCTGGAATGCGTTCCGTGCTGTATGCCTTTCAGTGAATCTGCGAGCAAAAACTTGATGCCTTGCTGAAACTCGTAATCCTTCTCATTGTCCTGCAGCTCTTTCAGCTGCTCGGAAATGTGCCTGACAATCAATTTCAGAGGCGTTTTGTCCCGGTGATATCCCGCTCCAGCTTTTCGAATGAGGAAGCTGAGTGACTCGGCCGCAAAGCGCGCAACAAAAGCTTTTTGCTGCGCACGTCCTAACAAAGGCGAGACCAGATCGAAGGTCGGCCTGAGATCGGGCACCAAGAGTCTGGAGAGGTATTTGAAGAGCCATGCCAGACAGGTGAAGCTCCATTCTATGACCTCGATCTCTGTGTGAGTGGCTGCAAGATGCGCCACAGTCTTGACCACCCTTTCGAAATATTTCTCGAAGTGCTCGCCCAGGTCGTGTGCCAAGTGTGCCAACAGACTGAGCAGAGGCTCCTCACTGTACTTCTCGCCCTTTTCTATGAATTCGACGAGCAGATCGATTATACGGTCGCTATGGTGAAGGACCTGTGGAAGGCTGTCACACAGCGGCGAAACTTTGCGGGAGAAAAGCACAAAATTCTCAGATAAGTTGAGCTCTTTCCACTCCAAAAATGAATCTCTAAAGTAGGAGAAGGTAGTTTCGAGTTCGGCATCATCGATGATGGTATTACGGCCGCGGCGAACGGGTTCGATTTTGAGCTTTGCAATGCGTTGCGAAAAACCCTCGAAGCGGTGGTTGCGGGACGACTGAGTGCCACCTTTGGTTCTTTTTGGTGCGCGCACCTTGGAGGATGGCTTCGAGGATGACCTCTCGCTCAATTTTGTAGGTGCTCTGCCTGTTGCACCCCGCGACATTGCTGGCATATTGTATGTAGAAGTTGCGATAGAGCGAAGTCTGGCTGCTGCTATCGCGAATGTCCCCACAAAATTTCTCACTAGCGTCTGAACATTTTGGCGGCGCACGAATGTCCGTGCGTTCTGCGGACTTTGGGCAAGAACCTCCGAGGCTTCAAAACACCAAAACTACCCTCGCCAACTTATTACATCATGGCTTCTAAAATGTAGGCATCATATTACTCGTCTGATTGAGCGCTAATTTGAATGCAGAGTGGTAATTGGCGATGTGGACGGGCAATTTAAGACTGTTTTTCAGAAAGTGAACGCGCTGCATGCGAAAAACAACTTTGCATTTGCGCTCATTGTTGGAAACCTATTCACCAGCACTCAAAGCTCCAGTGATATAACAGAGCCAGACGTACAGTTGCTCTTGGACGGCAAAATTGAGGTCGCACTGCCAACCTATTTCGCTCTTGGCAACCATGCCCTACCACCTGCAGTCGTAGCGAAGTTGCAGTCTGCTGATGATGAGCTGTGCCACAACCTGCATTTTTTGGGCAAACGAACGACTATGAAGACTTCGGAGGGAATTCGCATTGTTGCACTTGGAGGCCAGCTGGACCCTAATATCATCGCTGGCCAGTCCAGAGACAAATACCCACCATTTTACAGCGAGACAGATGCGAAGATTCTTCGAGGCGCTACAAAAGCCGATATTCTTTTGACCAGTGACTGGCCTGAGGGCATTCAGAAGCGTTCGAAGGTTGAGCTTAGCTCAGAGACTTCGCCATCGACTCAGCAGTGCATTGCCGATCTTGACATCGTCCTCAAACCGAAATATCACTTCTCGACATCTGATAGCTTCTTTTGGGAACGAGAGCCATTCTTCCACACCCCGAGTGATGCCACAGATAATCTTTACCCAGTTACCAGGTTCATCAGTCTGGCTGCATACGGCAACCCTAACAAGCAAAAGTGGATCTATGCTTTCACTTTGGATCCTACAGCAAGCAATCCTGTCACGCCTCCATCTGGCTCCACAGCATGTCCGCTCGTGTTATCGGAAAAGAAAAGAGCCGCACCGGAGCCGCGAGAGCAGGCTTTAGTGTATGATGATGGTAATCGAGGAGGTCGAAGATCGCACAAGCGCCGCAAAGGTGAGCCTCGAGGGCCTTTGACCGCAGCTGAATGCTTTTTTTGTCTTGCAAACGAGAATATTGCCACACATTTGGTAACTTCTATTGGTGATAGTTCGTATGTTACCACAGCAAGAGGGCCACTATCAACATCACAAACTTACCCCAAGCTTGGTTTTCCATGTCACATGCTCATCATCCCTTTCTCACATCAACCGACGCTTGCTGCAATGGAAGAAGAGGAGCGGCTCGCCACCTATGCAGAGATGCAAAAGTATCGAGTAGCTATGAACAGCATGCTCAACGCAGTTGCTGGCGAAGAGTACGGTTCTGTGGCATGGGAGGTGAGCAAATCGAGTTTACCGCACACGCACTGGCAATATCTTCCAGTAGCAGTAGATTTCATACGCAAGGGTCTGGTGGAAGCTGCCTTTAAGGCCCTGGCGGAGAATTTTCATTGGCCAGCTTTCACAAAAGAAGATGTTGGTGATGGGTTTGAGGAAACTAGCGACTTTTTCAGGGTCCTGATATGGGACCCGAAGGACGACCCTGCAAAGCAGTCAACTCTGATCATGCGTTTTGACGAGAAGATCCGCTTCCATAACCAATTTGGTCGAGAAGTGCTGGCGAAGCTTTTAAGACTTGACAAGAGACTTGATTGGAAGGATTGCGGTCAAACACAGGCGGAGGAAGAGAAGGACGTGGAAAAGTTCAAAGAAGCCTTCAAGAACTTCGACTTTGCTGCTGAGTAGAGATTCCTGGTTTTCGCATCCACAAGTTGTATGTACGTACGCCGTCCCTGTACCAACAAACCAATTGATTGTACGGTAGTCGCCAACAGGGACCCAGAGACAATATCATGTCCTTTCCCTGGCGACGCTACCTCCACGTAACGCATCTTTCATCCGGCGCACAATCCCCCGATACCATCAAACAAATGCACCAAGCCTTGTCCATCTGCCGCCGAGCTCAGAGTCGCCGAATACATGCTCGAAACGGAATTTTTGTCAAACTACCATCGAACGCAGCACTAAAGGGTTGGCACTGTAAGCTCCGGCTGGATCGGTCTATCTGGCGCTTATTTCCGCAGAGCCAAGGTCGATCTTGACATGGAAATGGTCACAGACACATCTGAGACACATCCAACTCAAGACATAACAAAACGTCTAAAAGAAGTTTACAACCAAAACGGGGGCTCTAGCGAGCTCGCAGCGTGTGTTTATACTTGCAGCTTGGCTCTCCCTCTTCAAGCCAAGACCATCCTATTTCAGGTCAAGAACCAGCTTGGCACTGGATTTTGGACCATTTGCATGCTAACGCGGGGTAAGATCTCCCATCTCACCCTAGACTGTTGGTGATTCGGCAGTCTGATAGGATTTATCCACTGTTGCTCATTCCAGCGTATTGCTTTGTGTGTCAAGACACCGCCTCCTCACGTTTCATTGTCCCGGTTATCTATTCGCTATCTTGTCTTCCACTAATAATGCCGAGTATCCTCGCTCCGAGCCGGGGAACCGCCGTACCCTCGAAGTTGCATCTATTGCGCCAATCAAATAGTGATCTACATGCACCGCATGGAACTAGACAGCCAATTAGATAAGAAGATAAGAGCACCTGTACTCAACCTTCCTAAACCTTCGTCAATCAGCAGGCTGTTCGAAACTCGTGCAATCTTCCGAACACCCAGTCAGCTTACTGAAGATGCAGGTTAGGTCGGTCCCGAGCCCCGTCCTGGCAGTTGCGACGTTGCTGTATCAAGCAAACTACGGATGATCAGGTACGCAAAGCCTACTTCGCCCGAACAGGCAGAAGATGGGCGAGGTTTCGCATCTTGGCTGGGATCTTCACCTGCCACTCTGGGCTCGTGAGAGCGCTGGTGCATGGGCAAACGTGGAACTACATTCAAGAAACCAATGAAAGTATAACCGCGTGGCTCCGAGGGTCTTCACTACTGGCAAAGTGATCAAAGCTTTTAGTGTTTGTCTGCGACTTCGCTGTCCTGTTCCAAGGACTACTGAAAAGTGACTTGTAAGAGGTGTATAAGAGCAGCAAGCATCAGCAACCTTCGGAACACAAGACAGGACTTCCTTCACTTCCTCTTCCAAGATTCAGCTTCAAGCTTAGTAGCTCTTATCAACGCCGTCTTCTTCCACATACAATTGGTCGTAAGGAACTCGTCTCACTATGAAGACCGCCATCCTCACCTTTGCCTTGACGGCTCTCGTTTCGGCCGCGCCAGCACCACTTGTCCCGCGTGCACCACCCGGTGTTCCCACCACCGCTGCTGCAAAGACTCAACTCGCTGGCCTCACTGTTGCTGCTCAGGGACCTCAGACCGGATATTCCCGCGATCTGTTCCCTCACTGGATTACTCAGTCAGGTAATTCATCTCATCTTGAAACCCCATACGTCAAAGGCTGACAGCTGTAGGCGCCTGCAACACCCGCGAAGTTGTCCTTGCACGAGATGGCACCAACGTCGTCCAGGACTCTTCCTGCGCTGCCACCTCTGGGACCTGGAAGAGCCCCTACGACGGCGCCACCTGGACTGCCGCCAGCGATGTCGACATTGATCACATGGTTCCTCTGAGCAACGCCTGGAAGGTGCGATCAATCCTTCTTCTCTTCACGCTACTACCATCGTACTAACACACCCTAGTCCGGCGCCTCGTCATGGACCACGGCCCGTCGTCAGGCTTTTGCTAATGACCTGACCAACCCCCAGTTGCTGGCTGTGACAGATAATGTCAATCAGGCCAAGGGTGATAAGGGTCCTGAGGATTGGAAGCCCCCGCTAACAAGTTACTACTGCACGTATGCAAAGATGTGGGTTAGAGTGAAGAGTGTATACGGTCTGACGATTACGAGTGCGGAGAAGACGGCGTTAACGGATATGCTAAATACCTGCTAGATGTTGGAAGGGGAAGAGTTGACTACAGCCTGGGAGGATTTATTAGCTTCGGATATTTATACCCATGTGTTAATGGGCTGAGGCCATGCACTATAACAGTCTATGAGCGAATCATATTAGTTTTACTAAGAGCGTAATATGTGTTGTAATCGTGTATGGACGCTCTAAAGTGCTCTTTGGAATATGGAAAATCCAGTCCGAACATGAGTACAAGTCAAGTATCAATTACCCTGGTGAGTGTGAATGTTGATACGGCAAAGGTATCAAAAGGGGGTGAATCAACAGTTGGTACAACGAAAGTATAGTAGATGATTGATTGATTCTTCTACATGCTACGGAGGGGAGCTGTACTTAAGGGAATGGCTGTGTTGATGTTGCACGACTGTTGACATGCTGTTGTGCGACATAGCAACCGACTCGCAGGTGGGCGCCTATGCCGTCGACCGTAAGTAGACATCTCAACCGTGACAACTTCCAACAGTGAAGGAGGAAAATATGTTTAGGGTGGGTGTAGGTACGGTGCCCTTGTATATAATACAAATTCCGTATAAGCAAAATCAGGCTGTAAGTGTAGATACTTGAGCTCATATCCTTGTGAGTGCAAAGCTGAAAGTAATGGTCGTTGTTGCCGTGGCAACTAGCAACGCTAGTCCTGAAGGCGCGAGGGTGCAACACAAGAGCCCCGCCAAACTCTCCATCCACGCGCAACTTTCTACCACTACGACCACGACACCCGGTGCAGTCTTTGACTTTTTCTGTATATTGGTTTGAATTCCTTCTTTTCTTGAGATACCCCACCGGCGCCATGGGTTCCGAGGAAATTGTCGATTTCGAGGTCATCGAAAACTCAAAGGAAAACATTCAGGCCATTCCCAGTGGCCGCTCTGCTAGAGCACTCGCACAGCTATATACACCACCTTTGGGCGCAAAACCAGGGCACGCGCCGTCACCATTGCAAACACAAGATGCACACAGCGCTCAACGGCTAGAGTTTGAGAAAGAACTCATGAATATCGACGAATCCGACGATCCACTTGATATTTACGACCGATACGTAAAATGGACACTAGATACATATCCTTCCGCACAGAACACAGCACAGTCACAACTCCGCACACTTCTCGAGCGTGCGACAAAAGCTTTCCAGTCATCCTCACATTACAAGAATGACCCTCGCTATCTCAAGCTCTGGTTGCAATACATCAATCTCTTCTCTGATGCACCACGAGAGGTATTCGCATTCCTTGCACGACACAATATTGGTGATGGACTGGCGCTGTACTACGAGGAGTTTGCAGCGTGGCTGGAAGGAGCGGGGCGGTTCACACAGGCGGAGGAGATATACAATATGGGCATCGAGCGTGAAGCACGGCCAACTGAGCGGTTGATCCGCAAGTATGGCGAGTTTCAGCATCGTCTTGAAAGCCAACCACAGGGCGTTGCTGAGCCAACTAGCCCTGCTTTGCCCCCGATACGTCCGGCTCTGGCTGCGAAGATCGATCCTTTCGCACCTGCGTCACCTGAGCCGCAGGCACAGAGCCAATCCAAGGTAGCCAAGCCAAAATCTGGCAAACCCAAGATGGCCATTTTCTCTGATGAAGGAGAGCCAGCGACAATGAGCTTAAGCGGAAGCGGCAAAGGATGGGACAGTATTGGAGCAATGGCGGATCGCAAAAAGGAGAACACACAGGAGGCTCGGCCTTGGGCTGGCGAGACATTGAAGGGAGGAAAAACCAACAAAGGCGCAGGGAAGATGATGGTTTTCAAGGACGAGGTGAGTTCATTCCCTGCTTGTCCCTCTGCACATATTTACGATCACAGGACTAATTGGTTGGCGCTTGCCTTATGTATTCAGACCAAATTGCATCCCAACGTCGAAACGTCCAACCCCCACCCACTGCGTGAACAATTACAAGCGGTCAACCCGAAGACAGGCAGAGTTGAAATTGTTTTCGTCGACTTGGAGCAGGTGTATCCTAACCATAAAGATCCGATGTTGGTAGAGTTTTCGTTTGAGGAGCTGCGAGCTAGACATAGAGGTTGGCTTGATTACGACTGGGCCGCCATCCGGCGCGAGGAACAGGAACAGGCCAGGAAGCTCGTCGAAGAGGTTGCTCCCACTCAGCTGCCCAAGCCGAAAGGAGCACCTCTAGCACCAAGGCAAGACGTACAGAAACCTCCAAAACCACAGACAATACCACTCAAGGGTGGAGAAGATGATGGTTTGGCTGGTGATGACGAAAATAGACCTCCTTCGCAAGCCGATATCGAGAAGACAAAAGCAGCAAAGAAAGCTCGGAAAGAAGAGCGCGCGAACCGCACCAGAAAGATTCAGGTCATGGATGTCAAAGAGATCAATGGGGAGACACAAACTAGTACGTTCGGTGTCAAGAGCGCGATGTAAGTTCTTCTAACACATGACAGTCCAAGCGAAACTAGATTCGCCATCGAAGAAGTCAAAGGTTCGCCGGAAGAAGGGCGGTCGAGAAGCTACCATGACTCTTCATACCAAGGAGGCGATGGACGAGATCTACGATATCTTCAGCCAGCCGCTCAAGAATCCCGAACCAGAGGTTACAGGGGTACAGAGTGAAGAGGTGAGCAGTGACGATGATGAGAGTGATTATACAAGTGGTGCAGAGAGCACAGCCACTCGCAGCGAATTTGGCGATGAGACGACAGTTGGCGGCGATTTTACCCTTGGAACAGTCGTGGGTGACCACGACTCCGACGACGGCAGCGAAGTAGATAACACTGAGATCGACAACACCGAAGTCGACAATACTGATGTTAGAAGTGTCTCGGCCTGGTCTGATCTCACCGAGAGCAAAGATGCTGCAAAAAGTGACGATGCGGAAGACACGGATGGTGTGGAGATTCATTCAAACGATGGAACCGAACCTTCAGAAGATGAGTCTTTTGAGGAAGTATCGCACCCGCTGGTTCACATGGGAGAGCAACATGAGCCCGAAGTGACCACTCCTACTTCGCCGAAGGCTCCAGCATCATTGCCTACTCGCTTTGTCCCAGTCCCACCAGAAGACCACGACTACCCCTTGAGGCCATACCGAGATCCGGCGCAGGCTGCCAATAACCGATTGCCTTTCATGACTCCAATTGTTGAGAAGACAGAATCATCATTGGGATTTGCAACTGCTTACGCTCAGAAGGAACTGCTAAATGCTAAAACGCCGTCACGATCAAAAGGAGATCTAATAGTATTCGAGGACGAAGATGATGGTGAGCCTAGCAGTAGCCCCTTCCATGACCTTCTTAGTCAAGCTATTGACGGTCCAGGCAAAATCACCAAGCTTTCTCTTCGAGATCCGAAAGCAGCCCCTAGTGAGCAAGCCGAGAGACCACAACGAAAGCCTTTGGCTGCAAAACCTGCTGTTTCCAGAGACCTGAAGCCAACAGGCCCCATTATCAAGGATACTCAGTGTAATCCTGTGGACGAAATCATCCGCAATACCATATTACAAGAGATTCAGCCACCACTCGATAGCTATGATGGATACTTTGCGGACACTGAGCGAGTGAGTGGAAAGGGTCTCGAAATTCGAAAGTACACAAAGGCAGTGTCAAAGATGAAGAATAATGCCCACGAAAAGACGATCACGAACTTGGCTGCACCACCTCAGCTCAAATTTGATGGCTCAGATCGCATCTACACAATCAAACGGGAGCTTGGTAAGGGAGCCTTCGCACCCGTGTATCTGATCGGAAGCGCGCCCAGAAATGAAGAAGAGGACGAGAATGCTCCTGTCCAGATGGGTAAGGGCGAGTTCGGTTCCAAGCGCCAGCCTCTCGAAGCACTGAAGATGGAAGACCCCCCTACACCGTGGGAGTTTTACATTATGCGACAAGCGGAGCGCCGCCTTGGTGTTTCTAGAGCATCCGACTCTATCGTCCGCGCATACGAGATGCATGTTTTCAGAGATGAGTGTTACCTAATCGAAGAGTTCCGTGACCAAGGTACTCTCCTGGACCTTGTCAACATTGCTCGCGCCGAGAATGGCGTAATGGATGAACAATTGGCCATGTTTTTCACTATCGAGCTCTTCCGCACCGTGGAAGCTCTCCATACCAAAGGCATTATCCACGGCGATCTCAAAGCAGACAATATACTCGTCCGCTTCGATGCGTTACAGAAGGGCGAGTGGGACTCGGTATACCAGCGTGATGGCCGTGATGGCTGGGCCTCGAAAGGCATCTCGCTTATTGACTTTGGCCGTGGGATTGACATGAAAGCATTCAAGCCAGATGTGCAATTCATCGCCGACTGGCCCACCACCGAAGCCGACTGCGCTGAAATGCGCGAGTTGCGTCCCTGGACATACCAGATTGACTACCATGGCCTAGCTGGCATCGTGCACAATCTGCTGTTTGGGAAGTACATTTCCACTGTCGCAGAGCGAGGCGCAACACTTGGCGCTGGAGCGACGAAAACTTACAAGATCAAAGAGAATTTAAAGAGGTACTGGCAGACTGAGATATGGCATGACTGTTTGGACTTATTGCTCAATCCGCTGATGCATATGGAGGGGGAAGAGGGCAGAAGACTGCCAGTGTTGAAGGGAATGAGAGGGGTGAGAGAGAGGATGGAGAGTTACCTAGAGAGTAATTGTGAGAAGGGCATTGGATTGAAGGCGCTGGTGAGGAAGATGGAGGAGGCTGTCAAGAAGAGATGATTATGATTATGGGTCTTTGGATAGGTTGGCGTTGGCGTGCTTGCAAGGAGCTTACGGAAGATGATACCTACTAGTCAATGTTATGATGTTCTTTTTAATCCAAAACGACGTTTTTGCATGCCCTAATGTTGTAAAGAAATGTCGCCTGCTGCAATTTTCAAATTTGAGTCTGATCTTAGGGCCATCGGCTCTCAAGTAGATTTAAAGCAATCTTTGACGTGTAAAATTCAACATGTAACCGTTGGTGTTCTCGTTCGACGACATCAGCTCTGCGCAGCTGCTATGAAAGCCTCATAGTTCTTCAAGAAAGCTTATGCTCGTGATGAGACTTTGTTGCAATGCAAAAGCCAATGATGCGACTATTTTGAGATTGCCAGATTGTCGCCATCAAGAAGCTAGTGATGCATTCGGTAGTGATGAAGTACAAGTTGCTAGGCTGCCGTCAGGGTGGGGCGCGCTGTCGGCCCATGCGGGAGCTTCCATCGTAGTCACCTTCGTCCGACTACACATAACTGTTGTCTTCTCACACGTAAGCCTTGGTTTGGCTGCTCGATCCTAATTTCGGTCCAACCTCTCTAGCCAAGCTCGACACCTCACCTGAGAATAGATACTTGGGGCGGGTGTATATCAGCAATAGGCAGTAAACACCCCACATTGTCATTTCCCCACGATACCGCCGCATCAACCATCAATCTGCCTCAACGACAACGACTATGTCAGCCGATCTCACCACAATACTGCTGCAGTTCCAGCCCGAAGCCGAGGAATTAAAGTCGCGTCAAAAGTATGACTCAACTGCGCGTCAGTTTGTCGCACAACTCAGCAATATATCGGCATCTCACTGGTCAAAGGGAATAGATACACCACAGGACATCTTAGAAGTATTTTGAGGTTTTTCAGTAGCTCTACGTCCCGCTAACACAAACAGATTCTCAACCCCTCAGTCAATTCAATAGCGTATGCCTTCGCCCTCCGGCACCGTATCGCGGCTGCCCTCGATAAGAAGTCTGCACCAGATTCAGTGCAACCTGGGGGTGCATTATGGGACAAGCTAGTCTTATTCTTGGAAACCTTTGATCCCATACAGATGCGATATGCTGGTGGTGAGTGGAAGAATGCGGTGGACTACTTGCTGCAGCTTGCGCGTAATGCTGGGACGGTATGTTGATACACGCGCCACTGCTGCAATTTGAGCGTAACACTGATTGTTGTTGCAGCCAGGCCTAGCTATTGCGCCAATGCGATCAGCAATGATTCGCCTGGATCCTACCACAGGAACATTTACCTCTACACACGTCGACTTCATTCGCTTATGCCTCGAGACGCGATCGTACGCCGCTGCTGAACCCATCCTTGACAACTATATCCACAGTTTGCCCTCCCATATTCCCGTCGTCGTTCGCGAGGGCTTCGAATACTCAGTACCATGTGCAGATGTTGCGCGTAGTGGAGAGTACATCCATCGTCTCTCGGGCCACTCAGATAAGGTTGCCTTCGTAGATGTACAGGAGTACTATGTTCTTGGAGCTATGGCATATCTTGGGCTGCGACAATTCAAAAAGGCACACCAATTCTTGGAGCACATTCTGGTTATGCCATCTGCTAATATAGCAAACGGTCTGATGCTAGAAGCCTACAAGAAGTGGGTGTTGCTGAGCTGTTTGGTATCTGGGGACGCTAAGAGTATCCCACGGTCAGCCAATGTAATGGCAATCAAGCAAGTCAGATCTGCTGCGAAAGCATACGAGGCAGTGGCAGACGCATACACACACCTCAGCAACATGCCGAAGCTGAAAGCCCAGATCAACGCGGGGGCTCAGATTTGGGCTGAGGTAGGCCTATATGCCAGCGAACATTCCTATTCTGGTACTGACAACATCATCAGGACGGCAACACCGGCCTCGTCAAAGCAGTGCTAGACAGCCAAATGAGGGCATACGTCTCGCGACTCTCACGGACATTCTCAGCAATCCCCGTATCAAACATTGTTAAGAGCGTGGGCGGTAGTGTCGAAGAAACCGCACAATATCTCGAAAATCTCATCAAGGACGGGCACCTGAATGCACGGTTGGAGCAAACAGACAAGCTGGAAGTAGGCATCGTGCTGCGGTTCTATCTCGATCCCACACAAGGACCGCTTGCCAAATCAGAGAGGCAGCAGCAACAGGCGCTCTTCGAGCAGACGCTGCGTACCAACGCACTTGCCGACCAGGTCAGGGATGCCGACTACCGGTTAACGTTGACTAAGGAGTTTATCGAAAACTTGAAGCGGCAGCAGAAGAGACAGGGTGCACCAGGTGATGCAATGGATACTGCGTGGGATGATGGTATTGAAGAGGAAGATATCATGGTCGATTTGTGAGCCTGACAACCATGGTGGCTCCCGTACTAACATTGTGGACTGTAGCACCACGGCAGGATGAACGAAGTGGGGAACGATGGCAGCGAGAACACTAGAACCGAGAACGGTGGAGTCAGGCTATGGATAGAGCTGAATCCATGATGCGAGAACGGTAATGCATGAAACGCATCAAGGTAGAACCCAAACAAGACACATGCGCATGCTTTGACTGTGGAAGCTGCGGCTGTAGCAGGCTGGGGTAGTAAACGAAAGAGACGCGAAGCAGAGAAGCAGAGAAGCAGAGAATCAGCGCCATTTACAGAGTGAACCATGAACACGAACCACGAAGGAATTAAGATCATCGCCAGGAGTTATCGTCCGTGTCTGTGCCACAATTGCTTCTGCGCTACGTTTTCGTGGATGTGCTAAAAGAAAGGCTTCACTCGGACCATGCAACCGCACCAGTGCCCATGTTAGTGTCAGGCGAGAAAGCGACTACATCATTGGGTTGACACTAGAGCGAGGATGAAAGTATGGTAGAGGCTACTCTAACTTGGATAGCCAAATTGGGATGTGTTCAGGAGTTTCCAGTTGAAGGGTTGTGTTTGACTCGCTGCGGAGTCTCTACGTGTTGGTGGACCCTGAGTGTCTGGCATGCAGGCCGACAGCCATGAGCTTTTCAGGGCCCTTCAGGGCATTTTGAGATGTCGGGGAAGCGGGGAAAGGGCGTTCCGAGCTTTCAGGGACAGGCAAGCTGCATGCCTCCTGCAGTAAGGCGACCAACATCACAATAAAAACAATGGCATTACTGCACCACCAAAAGAATGAATAAATAGAAGCGTCGTATGAGCACACAGATACCACTTGCAGCTCCACAGCGACCAGGATGATGCTAGGTGGCTCCATGGCGTGCGTCTAGTCTGTTCTAGGATTCTGTTTGAAGACAGCAGCCAGGGGCACTGCGAACTCCCGTCAAGCACTGTCTCGCGACCTCCTTGGCGACCTCCACATATACGACACAGCTCCTTTGTCTTCTCTGTCAGCATTTGAGGAGGAAGAATCGCAGGAAAGACGCTCTATCGAATACGGCATTGTACTACATCGCCGCAGCCCAGCGCATTTCTGCACCGAGGCCGCGATGCTTGCATCCGTTGTGCATTAATCACGGCTTGGCCTGAGACACATGAGTAGCCTCATCACGAGCAGCATGAGCACACCCAGGCTTGTTGCTGCAGAGCTCACGCCCAGCAACCCATCAGGCACCTCACACCTCCGCCGCCAATCGCGCTCGGCCTCTATCAGCTCGTCCTCTGGCGTCAACGTCAAGCCAAAGCGCTCGGCCTCGCTTTCGCTGAGGGAGGGCGACTCCAGCAGCGCGGAGAACCCCCACACGGTCACAAACCAGCACCAACAGAACCTCCAGCAGCAGCAGCAGCAGCAGCACTACCACCACCACAACCACAACCACAACCACCACGCACCATCATCGTCCACAGCCTCACAGCGCCCTCGGCGCCGCTCGAGTGTCGCCCACAACGACATCGCTAATGTTAACCGCTGGCCGCAGTCGACAGCAACCACTGCTCCTCCTGCTCGCAAGCTCAGCATCTCTGGCACAAGCAGCACTGGGCCCCTAGCCGCGCTCAATGGCAATATCAATGCACCGCCACCCCAATTGCCCTCGCTGCCGCCCATGCTCCTGCCTGCCACCGTCTACGACCCCAATTCCCCCAGCAGCGCATCGACAGCCAATTCGCCTTCCACCACTGGCCTGTTCACCCCCAGCGTCCTCGCTTCCGTTCAGCCCACTGACTATTTCAACTCGAAGCCACGGGCGCCCTTGACTGCAACTGTCCAGCGGTCGCCGTCGCGCAGCAAGGTCGACAGGGTTCTTGGACGTTCGCCCCTGGGCTCGCCGGCGATCCTTGGTGTTGGGGAGCCGGACGCAAGGCATAATTCCGGCGCTGGCGCTGGTGTTGGCGCTACACGAGTGCCATCTGCAAGTCGACCCCCTGCTGCCTCAACACGAGATACTGCGCAAAAGTCCACAACAAGTGCAGGACACAGCCAGTCTGCTTCAAGGGACTACCAGAGGAGCGAGAACAGAGATATCGGCAGCAGGAGTGAAAGCAGAGGTCACAGCAGAAGCACCAGTAGAGACCACATCAGGAGCGAGAGCACCAGCTCGAGGTTTGACGATCCACATTACGGTACGCCTCCCCGCACGCGCGAGCGACGGGAAAAGGACAAAAAGACTATGTTGTCGCGGGCGTTGCAGAAGGCCAACACCGCGGTTCTGCTTGACAATGCACAAAATTTTGAGGGCGCCATGGAGGCGTACGAGGACGCATGCAAGCTTCTTCAGCAGGTCATGCTCCGCAGCTCGCAAGACGAGGATAGACGGAAGCTAGACGCGATTGTGAGTAGTTCAAGACAATGTCAGCTATTCTGGGCTTGAGTCTGTATACTAACACCGCCAGCGCGTCACTTATACCAATCGCATTGAGGAGCTCCGTCGACTAGACCCTGGATACATAAACGGTGGTGGAAAATCACTACCCGCGCGGCCAATGAGCGGTGAATCTCTTGATGAGCAGCGTTCCATGTTGCTGGAGGACGACGACGATGACGACGAAGACGAACCTGCCGTGATCCAAAATGCAACCATGACGAGAATCGTTAACGACCGCTCTTCAGAACATTTGCCCCTCAAAGACCCAGAACCGCCGCCCTCGTATCAACTGCCACTCCGCAAGCCCGAATTTACAGGTCCACGTGAGTCAGTGATCAGTACGGCTATTCGTGATGTGCAAAGAAATATGCAAAGTTCTCAGTTCCACTTGCAGCCGCCGCCCGGGCGGTTAGCAGGTTCCACAATGACACTCGAATCACCTATGGACAGATCTTACATGCCCCCACCTTTGTCGCCCAAGCGTTCTAAGTCGCCCTTGTTCAGCGCGACATTACCAAAAGAGCCATTCGATTCGCAAAAGTTGCTCCAACCACAGCTACCAGCACAGTCCAGACACCAGCGCGTCCATAGTAATGAGTCTACGTCGTGGCTGGACACCATTGATGAATCTGGAGGGTCTTCGTGCTCGTCTTCCGTGCACTCACTCTCACCTGGCGGAGTTCGTCGAAAGCATATCAGGAATGCAAGCGGGGCCACGGAAGCTGAGTTTGATGCTGCTCTCGACGCTGCAGTCGAAGCCGCCTACGACGAAGGGTTTGAGCCGTTCGATGACGAGAGCATAGCACCCGACGAACTCGTCTCGGCAAGAATGAGAAACGTAGAGCTGGCAAAAGAGAGGCTACGGGAAGCTGAACGGGAAGAGGTTATCGCGGCAGCAAGGTACCGCTTCAAAGAGACTCAGGTGCAGAATGAGACGCTGCCACACGTTCGAGAGAGTGCTGAACTAATGCTCAACGATGAAGCGGAGGAGGAGCGGTTGTTGGACGAGATGACTAGAGAGTATATGCTGGACGGTTTTGACTTCGACCTGCAAACCAAGTCTTCTTTGCCACGACAATCAGATTCCAGTGGCTTTTCAGTGTACAACAGCTCTGTGTCGTCGCACAGGACCACAGGAGGAACATCGTTATCTACAGTTGCAGAAGTTGTGCAGCCATCGAGTTCGAAGCCATTGCCATTACATTCTCCTCCACCAGCGCCAGCTCCTTCTGGTGCACTACCAGCCCTCCCGCCTCCACCACCACCTCCGCCAGGCGCTCTGCCTTCAGTTCCAGAACTCCAATCCGCGCAACATACTGATCCGGAAGTCACGCCGCGACCCAGCGTCGCAAATAAAGACGCGGCTTCTGTGAGGAGTCGAAGGCTATCTGGACAGAATGCTAAGACATTGAAGATTGAAACATCCCTGCCAACAGTTTCTGTGCCGTCGCATACGGAGAAACCTCCGGTACCCGCGAAGAACTCACCCCTTGAAGCCCCGTTGTTACCCAAGTCCGCTGCTGCAACGGTGGTTGGCGCGCAATCCGGTCTAGATTCAATTTTCAAAATACCCGCTCTGCCGCAAGTGCCTCAGCCGACGGGTCTTGTTGCTCCATCACCAGTGCCTGCACTTCACAGTCCAGCTGAAACAAGTACAGCGATATCGCCAGCTACGCCAGCCTTAAACCATGCCGTCTCAACCGAATCAGGACTCGCACCAGGCTCACCAAAAGGAGCAAAGCCATCAACTCTTGGCATCAGGAAGAATAAATCATCACTAAGTCTGAAGCAGAGGACGCTCTCCCTATCAAGCCCAGACGGCTCGGATGCCTCGATAGGTACGCCACTAAGCACAACATTCTCTCTCACAGGCCGTAAGCCAAGCATTGCGAACGTAGCGTCGCTACCAACACCCAGTCTTCCGGCGTTCAGCGTCGATGGGCTCCCGAGTGGTGGAATGCATCTATTCGAGAGCGACATCCATTCGCCGTTCTCACCGGGGTCGCCAAGCCCAGCTGTAGCAAATGCACCCATACCTCTAGAGCCGTGTCCGGATACGTACCTCCTCCGGCCATTCTGGCTGATGCGGTGCTTCTACCAGACTATCGTGCATCCTCGCGGCGGATACTTATCCACGAAACTATTTGTTCCGCGTGATGTCTGGCGGGTAAAGGGCGTCAAGATTAAGAACGTCGAAGACAAAATTGCAAACTGCGATCTCCTAACTGCAGCACTACAGAAGATGGCGTCTATGGACACACTTGATGCAGACGCAGTTCTTGAGGAGATGCAGGCTTTCGAGATAGTTCTTGATCAGGTACAATCCCAGCTTGCTAAGAAGCTTGGAAATGAGGTTGGTGTACAGAGCGTACCAACGCTATTCAAAGATGCGACTACAGCTGGTGAGGGCGCAGTTTTCGGAGAGGGTGTAAAAAGTATGAATAATTCTCAGGACAACACCACCAGCCGTGCTGTGGCACAGGGTAAGAGCTACCTCACATCGTGGCGGAAGCTGAGGAGCAAGAATTCGGGCGTGAACCTGGCTGGTATGACCGGAACGAAGATGAATAATGGCGACGTGCCTAAGGACTCACTAAACATGGCCACACTACCCATGACCAGTTTACCATCAATTCGATTTGCGAAAAGAGACACATCAGGTTTGGCATTTGAAGGCCCGAACTCGGGGTACATGAGCAGTTTGGCGCGGTTGTTTGACTCTGCCCAGATTCTTGGTATGCACCTTATCGCGCTGTTTTACTCTCAAACACCAACTAACATCCTACAGATCAGATCGCCCGCCAAGTTGAAGACCCCGGTCTCAAGCACTCGTCGCCTACGCACGTCGGACTTGAGCTATCTTCACGTCACGCTGCCGAATTCTTCGGCTTCTACATTTGCCGCTTCGTGTTGACAGATGTCACAATGATGCTTGATAAATTTATTAAGAGGGGGAGCGAATGGGTGCTAGTATAGGAGCACACGATATCCTCCCGTAATGCGTTCTAAGACATTAACGTTATGAATGGTACGACGGAGAGGGCAAGGATTGACATGAATACGGATGACATGCGTGCTGGTAATGCACTCATGCAGGTTTGCTAATTTTGCGTCTACGGCATGTGCACTTGGTGGGCTGCATTGGCATACAAGAGGTGTTTACTGGTGTTTACTGGTGTTTACTGGTGTTTGCTGGTGTTTGCTGGTGTTTGCTGGTGTTGTTACGATGAGCCATACGGTTTTGATCCTTTTCGACTTCGCACCGTTCGTTCGAGATATCCCCGATGGAAGAGAAGATGAGAGATATGTCTTAGGTAGTTTTATTTCTATCAAGCGAGGCAGTTGTTGCCCTTTGCATGTCCGCTCGTGCGGGCCTTTCTAACATGCTTCTTCCGTACGAGCGCACTCCCTTGTCATATCACTGAACGTCATTATCACCTCCGCGCTGACGACCGAAACTCAGCGAAATACGGACAATACAATTACTGGCTATGCCCTCAGTGTACACTCATCTAACAGGTGTGCTACACAATCACCACACTCTACCATACATCTCGACATGCTCGTATCCAAAGCTCCCCGCTTGCAACCTGATACACGCCTGTAAACCAGAAACACTCGTGACTACCATGGACTGCACCAATCTCAGCCATAACTTTTAAATCATGCGGCTCTACGAATGTTTGCCCGTACCGTCTTGTCATGTCGTACTTGGCGTCCCTGAAAATTCGAAACCACTACAAATCGACAATTCCATAGAGAAGCACGCTGCGAGTAACTCGACTACTGCGGTCAGCAGAATAGTTAGTAATTGCACTGTGTGCTCGTGTGCACATGTGCACATGTCCATATGTAACGAGATTGGCCATCCAGCATTAGGCTTTTCAATGTCCCTGAACTTCTACAATTCACTGACTACAAGTCCCTAGATCATGCGGCTCTCTATTGTTTGTGATATCAGTTCGCCCCGTCGTACCTGACGTGGATTAACTCTTCTGTGCAACAGCGTGCAGAGCAACAACAGGCCTGCCACATTTGTGCAATTACCACGTTGGATGAGATTTTGAATTTCGTATGATGGACAGGCTGCGTGCTCGCACAAAGCCTCTATACCGACTCCTCGGCCATCTGCTGCGACCCCTTGCCGAGACGAGGGGATATAAAGTTGGGGACGGGTCGCCTGCAAAAGACACCGCTTTCCCCTCAGAATCAATTGGCATTCCTGTTCTACACCATGCGCGTCCGATCCCCATTCGCAGTGCTCGGTCTTGCTGCGTTTCTCTCCACCAGTCTCGCCGCTCCGGCCGATGTCCTATTCCCATCGTTGAACCAGACTGCCTCACAGTCTCCAGGCGTTCTGTCTCAGTACGAGAAATGCCAGAAAGGTGGCATATACTGTTTCGCTGAAATAGCACGCATGGGTATATTCTCTTTCTCTTGATCTCCGTCCATTTCTTCTTCTTCTTCTTCTTCTTCCTCCTCCTCCTCCTCCTAGGACAACTCTTCAAGGATGCTCACTGACTGAGGTTTGAGGCTACGATATGTACCAACTCGCGCTACAATACTGCCGCGACACCAATGCTAATGGTTGCGAACTCTGTAACTACACAGGTTGTGAGTGTCTGCGGAGTTGCTGGGAAAGCTACTTTGAGTGCAAGGATGGCGACGGTTGGTATGAATTCAGGGGGCGCTGTACTGGAAAACAATGTTCAAGAGGGCAGTGCTATTGAATTTTTTTACGCTTGTATCACGGGAGGTCATGCTGAGATTCTTTCGATTTTCTAGTAGTCCAGGCCTCCACGTCATTTCACGTAGGTACGCATCATTGATTGAACAAGCAACAGCTTCGACCAAAAACATCACTTCAAGTTATGTACGTGTACATCTGTAACTATGGGAATATTTGCCATGATTCCTTGGGTAGAGTCCGGCGCATCTGCCTCCGCTGACGAAGCAGTTCGAAAGCCAGCGTCCGGAAGATAGCTGTGCGCTTGTATAGTGAAATCGAGAAACGCTTGTTGATCTAGAAAACATAGTATTCCCGCTCAAGTGCCTCGGCAGTATATAGCACATCATGATCTTGGAACAGCTTGTCCCGAGTCTTGGCTTTAAGCTTGTCCTGGCACTCGTCGGGGCTCTGACACTGTCGTGTGTCAACACTTTACTTGCTGACGGCCTTCTCGGCGGAACATACCATATGCTGATCATACTTGGCATACTTGAGAAACGCAATAACTTTCCGTTTGAAGTCAAGACGCGTCTCGTTGAGGTTTGAGTCGAAGTTACGAGCAAAGCCCCCAGCATACCTGGTTTGGTCAGAATTGCATATTGAAGTCAATAGTGAGATTCTACCCTTGAAGTTTAGCCTCACTCTTCTCTCGCTTCATGACTTCTACCACAAGCCTAGCAGATACAACATGATCAGCATGATCGGATCTTGCATCCTTATCGTCTGGTATACCAGTTTTGTAGTCCAGTACACGAACATCAGTGGCATTGCTCTTATGCAAGATAGCGGCGATGAGGTCCATGAGTGAACGAAGTGTGTACTTGGCATTACCATCTGTGGTCGTGATAGTTGTGATATCCCCCGTGTACAACTTCCTTAACGACTCTCCATCATTCGACCTGTACCCTTGACCTGTAGGTGCACCGTCTGGGAGTCTCAGGTACACAATTTGCATGTTGGAAGCTGCTATGTGTGAAGCAACTTGGACACGGTTCGCTCCAATCCGAACCGTGTTTGTCTCCCAGGTCTGATTATCCACTGATAGGCCACTCATCCAGGAGTAAGCGGCCTCAATGCCCTGTTCGAGGGTATGTGAGTGATTGCCCACAATACCGCGATCGCCAGATGTCAGAACGATAGTAGTGACGCATCTGTAGACATAGAGATCATGAAAGAGGTCGGGGTTCTGGTAAAGCAGACTGTCAGCCGGGTGGGCGATGAAATAGAGCGAACCACTGTATATGTCAGTGAATTTCGTTAAACATGATGCAACATATCTCTTACCCGATGCAATTAAAAGTGTCCAAGCGGGCGGGTCTGGCTGATGTCAATGCAGTTGCCGTCGAGACGAAGAGGACAATACAAAGCAAGCAGGGTGAATGCATGATGACGAGGGGTGGGATATGACAACGAAAGTGAGGGCTAAAAGTAAGCGTCGAAACGTTCTCAAGAAGGGCAACGAGGACTTATTGAAAGTATTTTTATCCAATCCTATCATGCAAGCAGGAGCTGCCACGAGAGTGGCTGAGGAAGGAGCACTTATCACAAGCATAGTTCCAACACATTTGCTAGATGTTTGCATTCTCATATCCATCAAAGAGCCATTCAACCCACAGCGGATAAGTGGTAACCTACTTTCGGTACCTTCCAACAATCTTCCTTCTCTTTTCGAACGCATCGCCTGCCGCACTTCCGCTCCCCCTCGGTCCATCTTCGATCGGTCTCTTTCTTGACTTCTCCAAGCTCCCCTGCCCACTACCCCCTTTCTTTTGCGTGAGCCTTTCAATCCTGTCGATTCCTGCGCCCAACCCTCTCCATTCCTCACCTCCAAACCCACCCGTCTTACCCCTATCCATCTTCCTTTTCTCTTTCTTGCTCTTGGGCGCCAAGCGCGTGAAATTGCTTTCCTCATACTCACGCCTTTCGTTCTCTTCCCGTCGCTCTTTTTCAGACTTCGTGTGTCGTCCACCATGTGTGATTGTGCTACCAATTGAAGGTTCAGCAATGGGAGCAGAGGACAATTCGGTTGCGATAAATTCATCCAAGGTGGCGGACTTATTGGGGCGGCGGTCGCGGCGAGCTTCACGGCTCTCGGTTGTAGGCATGGCCATAGGTGTGATCTTGGGCGGGCGGTAGATGCCATCTTTCGCGGCTTCGCGGTCACGTTCTGACGTTTCTTCTGTCTTTGCGCGGACAACAGCTGCCTTGTTGGGCGCAAAGGACATTTCATCTTCCGAGTCGGCGGTCTGGTCTGACGCAACAGACTCGGCATCGCTGGCGTCAGAATCTGAGCCCGTGTCGTTTCTTGACTTCTTCGCTTTCGGCTTTGCGGCTGCTTGGGCGGTGCGGCGCGCAGCGTCATCCGCGCTGCGAATGATTTTGTCGATATTGTACTTTAGACGATTCTCGAGTGGCCGAACACCCTTCTCGAGGTAGACTCGGAGCTCGACAAGCTTTTGGACAACTTCATCTTGCGGATGCAACTGGTCGCTCTCTCCAGAAGACCTCGCTCGCAGTTTGAGCAGTATGAGGAAAACGAGGTTTTGGAGGTATGAGAGCAAGAGCTCGTTCTTGACATCGAGCAGCGAAATGCCCTCTTTCGGCGGTAGAATCTCATCCTGGGGCAGGGCTTCGGTGGCCGATTGTATGGATGTCGTGAGTGTCGCAAGCAGCGACTCTAAAGAATTATCGACTGCCATTGTATTGCGGGATTTGAGAGGTTACAATGGTCGTGTTGTCGCATTCACGACATCAAGAATTTTTTGGAGCTTCACTATCGATAGGCATCACACTAATTTTGCCGCTAGTCATGGCAAACCACCGCTAAGCCTTACCTGCATTTAAAAATTCAACGCAAAGATGGTGGTATTGATAGTGATGATGATGACGTTTATGTCCTATGGAAGTAGTAGACTATTCAGGACGAGAGAAAACTATAAGGGTGTGTCATGTAAGTATGGTCAAGCATCGTTATCAAATATTGCCACCAAGCATCGTAGTAAAGCATCGTAATTATCTTCAAGTCATCTTATTCCAACATTATTGTACGAAGCTTGACAATGCGTGACCAATCCTTGCTGTGATTTTGGTATCCCATTCATCCCACCACCTCTATAGTACATACCTAGACCCTCTCCTCCCTTAAAGCCATAGCCCTGTCTCCTCTTGTATCCCACTGCCATTTATTGTTCTCTCTCCACCAAAGCGCACCCAGTCATGATATATATATAAAGCCAACTAAACTGCATCTTGGGTCAAGAACACAACCCACACAACGCCATGCATTGCAGCCAAGCGCCCTCAATGCCAATGACCAATGCATTTCCAAACATTACACCCCTAGCCTTAGCCTAGGCCCGACCAAGATGCAGCGCAAAAAGAGCAAACCGATTCTGAAGCAACGCGAATAAACAGAGGATATACAGCGGCTTCCCTTTCTATGCATTCATCATCCCTGATGACCGTATGAGACCGTTCGAGTTTTGATCAGTCCTTGAATATTGCACCTTCGTTCTTGCGAAAGCACATTGTGGGAAACGTAGCGTTACAGGCAAGACTGTTCTAATGTGCCGTTTTGCGGGTGATGCCCACATAATCTTGCATAAGCGCCAAAGTATTCGTGTCAGAGAAGGAAGCAGCCATCTTTGTGTTTAGACTTTTCGAGGTTTCATAAGTTCCGGTGGCTTCGATGGATCAGGTGGATCAACGAACTTTGTCATGACGAGAGAGAGTTCCTTAAAAGCGACCGGTTTCGTGACGTAAGAGTTAAAGCCAGCTTCGACGCACTTTGCGTATACATCACCAAGAACATTGGCAGAGAGAGCAATGATCGGATGGCGGCGGTAGCCGTGCTTCTTCTCCCAGCGTCTGATCTCTTTGCAGGCTTGGTAACCGTCTTTGTTCGGCATGTGCAAATCGCACTGAAGGGTCTGTTAGTATTTTGCAAAGACTGAAGCCTGTGGGGGTGACTTGCCAAGATAATGGAGTAGTACCCCGGTGGCTTCGAAAATACTGTCTCCGTGCATTGAACACCATCAAGAACCGTATCAGTGGTTACATCGATTTTGGCAAGGAACTTAAGAATGACCTGTACAAACATTAATAAAGAAACAGAATTTGTTGAAAGCAGAGATGTTTACCGTCTGATTGATCTGGTTATCCTCAACAAGCAGCACCTTGTGACCCTTGCCACCAAGTCGTCTCTTGAGCTCTTCAAAAACGAGCTTCTGACTAACAACGACTTGTTGAGCTGTATCCTGGTTGCGATCTGTGCTGGACTCGCGTTGTTTTTCCGGATCGAAAATGACAGCGAACTTGGATGGTTTCAGAGGCCTGTAGATGAATTGCAATCGTCTGTCTTGGTTCAGCTGCTCATAGTTATAGAACGATGCCTCCTTCATGAGCTCCTTCTTCTGTGACGGGTCAGAGACCACCACCACAGAAGTATTGCCATAATGAACAGAACTAAAGATTTGATCCATGACAGCATGCACCTGCGCGGTGTCGTGGAGGACCAATACAACGTGTGTAAAGATGATAGGGCTCTCCCCACCAAGCATTCTTTGGGCGCTTATCAGGCTCTCTTCTCCTGTGATCTGATGTGGAATGCCTGGTGGGAGAGTATTTTTAATGTGCCTGATTGTAGCCTCTCTACTGTGTACAAGGGGGCAAACTACCAGAATGGAATACATAGGCGGTTGAGCCAATGGTGGCGTAAGGTAGGGTGGTGCCGTTGCAGGCCGAGCCGTCACATCTGACGCCAATGAATCAGTGGATGTTGTTTCTTGTTTGTCAGCTCGTTTTGGAGGCAGAGAAAGATTAATCTCGGGATCTGGGCTCGTTACACGGCTTTCTGCTAGGAAAGATGAGGCAGACGACCTCTCAGACCGCAAACTGGACTTGCCGGTGAGCGCCGCGTTTGTGAGCGAATGATCCGAACTACCCGACGAAAGTGAAGGGGAGTTTTGCGACTTTACCGATGCTGCGGAGCTTGTAACTGGAGATTTAACGCTCTGTTCAGAGGAGACAGTTGATACTCGTTTGATCTGTGCATTCTGCGCAGCGGAGCCAATATGCGGAAGTGCCATCCTTTGCAGCGGCGATGGCTGTGCTGAAGGCAAAGACGGAACCATGCTCAACAGTTCTGTAGCTGGTGTAAGAGGTGTGGATACTAGAGGTTGTGGGAAGTCGGTCGAAGTTGGAAGGCCAAATTTGATCGTGAAGAAGAATGTAGAACCCTTTCCTGGCACACTGCGAGCATCCATCTTTCCTCCATGCAATTCCACGAACTGCATAGAGATCGCCAATCCAAGACCTGTCCCACCATGTTGTCTTGTGCTACTGGCATCAATCTGGCTGAACCGCTTGAATAGATATTTTGCTTCACTCTCAGTGAACCCACGTCCTGTATCGACCACCTCGAATCTCACCATTGTTTCGTTCTCATTCAAGGGTCTGGAACGATCTGGAGGTTGCAGTTTGCAGCGTACGAAAATCTCTCCCTCTGACGTGAACTTGATCGCGTTGCCTACTACGTTGAGTAGTACCTGTCGAATACGGAACTTATCACCCTTGACCATAGAAGGAACACCTTCTTCCATTAAGTAGTTGAGTTCAAGCCCCTTCTGAATGGCCAGGCCCATATTGAGGTCATTCACCTCCTCCAGAAGGGATGGCAAATGCAGCCATTCCATGGACAGCTTGATCATACCGGCTTCGACCTTTGAGAGATCGAGAATGTCATTAATAAGATTGAGCAGACTGGCGGTACTGGCGTTGATAATATTAACGTGCTCCAATTGCTCCGCATTGAGCGGGCTGTCTTGGAGAAAATTGACCATACCTGAGATGCCATTGAGTGGTGTACGGATCTCATGGGACATGTTGCTCAAGAACCTTGTCTTGGCATCCATGGTTTCCTTTAGCGTCTGCTCGAGTAACTTGTGATCGTTGATGTCTGTAGCAGTGCCGTACCAGCTCTCCTCAGCACTGTCTACAGCAAGCGATTTCTCCAGCAGAATTCTAACCAGATGCCATCTGTATTCGCCATCTTTGTTGCGCAGTCGTACTTCTGTAGAGTAAAAAGCACGGCCGTCAGCATCTTTGGCAACTTTGAGAATACCCGTGCTTGCCAATTTGGAAAGTTTTGCCTGAGGCATGTCCATCTTCTCAGGCGTCGAGCCGGGACTTGTAATTGTCTTGTCGGTCTCCGAGGATTCATCGGACGACGAGGAGTTTTGTGAGTTGTGCCGGCTATGCTCTGACGGTACTGTAGTCGGTACATTGGCAGATCCATCTTCACCAATGTCTGGAAGTTTACACTTGATGACGTCGTCAGGATGCACATATTCCAGAAAGCCGCTGACGAGCGCTTCCTTCTCCGCCTGTCCGGAAAAAGTAGTCCATTGGGAATTGCAAAACGTCAAACCTCTACGATTGGACACCACGAATACAATCTGCGGGCTCGAGTTTGCGAGCGCTCTGTACTTCGCTTCAGATGCAGCAGTCTCCTGTTGTTTGGCTGAGTTTAATTCTGCAAGGTGCTGCTCGTGGAAGTCCATGTTGGTTCCAATCCAGTGAACAATCTGTTGACGTTTATTTTTTAAAGGGGCTACTCGCACATAAAACCACCTGTAGCATTTATCGAACCGCTGCAGGCGAACCTTCTTTTGGAGCTGTTGACCTGTACGCAGCGACTTGTTCCATTGTTCGAGATATGACTCGCGATCGTCCGGATGAATCGACTCCCATGGATCCTGTAGGACTTGACGAGTATCTTGACCTCCATAGATGAGGAATTTCGAGTTCACCCAAGTGATTGCACCGGTAATCGGTGCTGCTGTAAAGATCTGCACTGGAAGAGAATCTATGATCGTGCGCAAGAGACTTTCAGAAGGAGGCGGCATCTCAAAGGTCTCGGTGATAGAACTTCTCCTCCCGTGACCTGGAGGTGCAGGTGTGCAGCCACCTGAACCAGTGGTTGCTGGCAGGGATTGGAATGATGACCCAAAATCGGCACCATATGAGTGCAAGAGTGTATGTCCACGGTGATGCTGCATTTTCTTCCTGGTGTTCGATAGCTCATCTTTGGTCGCTTTTTCGTTCTTGGGTGTAAGAGCATCATCTTCATAGCATCCCACAGCTGGATTGACACTAGCCCTCTTCTCAACCTTTTTCTCGGGTGCCTTGGGTTGGCTCGATGCTCTTTTTGTTCTCCTCCTCGTATCAAAATAACTCTCCACAGCTTCGCTCCCGGCAAGTTGGCCTGGTGTGCTGCTTATAGAGTGCTTGCTTGAGAAGCCCATAGATGCGGCGTCCCAGCCAGGCGTGCCAGTGATGGAATCACCAGGGCTATGCTTGGAGCGGCCAGAATAGTCAGAAGGGCTAGTGACGCTTCCAGCTGCAGAGTTTGAGAGGTCCCCTAGGTCGATGTGCAGCAGATCATTCAGATTCTCGGGATCGGAGACGTGAGTGGTACCAGGACCTTGCCCTGCAGCCCGCCGTTGTCGAATCGAGTTTACTTGGATCTGAGCGTTGGTGAACTGCCATGCATTCGAAAACGTTGTCGCAAGGTGGGGCCCAAGGTGCTTGAGCGAGTTGGTCAGGTTGCGAGGGTAAGGGACGACAGGCGATAAGATGGAGAGAATGGCAATGGGGGCTTTGCGAACAAACCCTTCTTTTTGGGACAACGAAGCCTGTAGAAGCTGCTCAGACGGTTTCTGGGAGAGGCTTGGCGTTTGAGCCGGTGTACCGGTATCAGCAGTATGCATGACTTGAGATAGGGTAGGATGGATAAGTGGGATGTGAGTGACGGTGCTGGCCCTGTCTACACCAATCGCCTCGACGACACCGTACTGAGTGTAGTCTTGAGGAGATTTTGAAGGGTTGAAGGTATCCTCGTCAACATTACTTGTAGTGAAGAAGGGATTGGCGTCTACATCATTCTGTATCGCGGGCGATGGAGCCGGTGACTGTGCCCATGGTGAGGTTGGATATTGCTCGTATTCTTCATAAGAAGGTCGCAGTCCCAAACCACCTGGGCCAAGATTACTTGACTTTGTAGCAAATCTACTGTGATTGTGCACAGCTCTCTGTGCTTCCGTGCCCGCAGTACCAGCCTGTGCTGCCGACGGTTTGCCTTCTTCTGGCTTGTCTTTGTCCATGGTGTCTTTCCGAGAGGTTGTCGTGGACGTTGAGTAGTCGCGTGTGAGAGTCACCAAGCGCCCTCTCTCCAAGACCCTGTTGACCCCGGTGTTGTCTATCAAAGCATCTGGTTCGTGGTCGAGAGCGCGGAGTACACTAAAGACAGCAGCAGGCAATGTGGGTTCTCCTCCGACGCTTGAGAAATCCGGATCGCTGAACGACGGATCGTGGGCAGAAGTGGACACAAAGCTAGGGAATGGCGACGATGGTCCGTCGAACGACGCCTGGGAGACTTGTCTCAGGGGGTGCTCTCTAACAGGCGCTTGCGGTGCATGGCTGGCAGCCCGTAGTGGTCCTCTGGGTCGAACCGGTGTCGATGGCGAGGGAGGCTCAGGGGAGACTGCCTCGGCCTTGTGGCGCTCGTGACCAGCAAAGGAATGATGCGAGAATAGTTTGGGCCTCCTTTCTGGGTTTGAAGTTGGCAGTGGTTTTTCTTCAGGCCGTGGAGTGGGTTGTTGCACCCGGGTCGATTGTTTCGTCACGAATGCTTCCTGAATCTTCGCAGTAGGTGGATTGTCATCACCAAGAGCGACAGTATATGTCGCCTTCTGTCCCCACGGCACATTTTCAATGTCAGACGCATCTGCCGGTACGGCTAGCGTTGCTCTCTCCGCTCCGTAGTGTTCTTTCATGATCGAGGTCACCGCCGTCCACCATGCCGCTAGCCCAGGCTCAGTACCAAGATGTAAGACCAGCTCGTACAGGTTGGGGCTGGGGTAGCGGGGATCTTCGATTTCAGAGAAGAACTGCCCCCTCTCGCTCGGCATGAAAGGTGTGGTCGACGCAGCGGGCGTGCTAGACTCGGAGGCGACATGGTCCTTTGGCACAGCCCACTCTCTGGGATGGACAGCAGAGACCGTTGGCGACAGGTTGGTAAAGGGCATGTGAAACGATGAGGCCCATCGCGGCGTGTTTGGGACAGTGGGAAAGGGGTAGGATGGAGTCCTCAGGGCTGCATGGCCAGCGGGCGTGGGTGGCACGCTTCCGCGTATAGTCTTCGCCGATTCCGTGGATTCAGTTGAAGCAGTCACCCCAGTTAGCAATGGGCTTGATGCGCTTGCAAAGGCACCTTCTAGTGTAGGAGAAATGGTTGAGACGGGCTCTTCCTTGATGGGGGACACTCTCCGGGCTCCAAGGCCTGACGTGCCCGTACTGCCCGAGACATTCCTCATGCGCGCACGCTGCTGTTGTTGCAGTATCTTGAGCTGTAGATTGCGCAGCCGCTCGATCTCGAGTTCATCTGGCGATGCATTGCCTGACGGCGCAATGCCAGAGCGTGCCCGTCCTCCAGCACCATCATTGCCGTGCTCATTTCCGTCCTCGCTCATATCGGTGTCCGTCTCCGTGGCTGCAGCATCATCATCCTCTGGGCGCGGGCCTGGTGATCGCGGGTCGTCTGCTGGCGACGTCCTGGGCACGGCGTTGCTGCGAGGCAGGCGCTGCAGCGGTGGGCGTGGCGGTGCGTTAGGCGAGGCGTGCTGCGAGTTGGTCAAAGAAGCGGTGACATCAGTCGACTGAGGCGGCAACTGGTATTCTCTGGTCATTATTATCTATCGCATCCCCCTGTCTCCCCCTGGATAGCGCAAGAGAGAAGATGTCGTTTCAGAGGGCCCGGCCCGGGTTGTGTTGACATTCGATGGATCCTAAATCGTCCAGTAACAACGCACTCGCGTGGGTGCGGTGGAAGATGACGTCGATCAGAGGACGTATCGAGAGTGCACTCAGGCACACGGCCGAATGCACCAACAGACTGAGCAGTAGCCACGCAACACAGCGCAGCAACAGCAAAGCAGAGGATGTGGAATCTGATGCTGTGGGAGGGCAATGCCGGCTTGCGCCCGGAGATGGACAGGCTTTGGGGGTGTTTGTAGCAAGAATTGGCTGTTTGGGATGGTGGGCTAATCCCCTGTGGATCCAAGGAGCATGAAGGACTGGAACAGTCAAGCGGCACGCTGGAGCTGCAAATGCAGATTCACGCAGCAGTTCAGAAGCTCAAACGATTACTAGTAGAAGGGCACGCACAGCGACGCACAGGAACAGATCGCGATTTGTGAAAGATCAGCTCGACCAGCTGGCGCCAGATTCTGCGCGCCTCCTAGACGATTTCAACCGCTGAAGGTACGGCCCTACCTACGTCACCACGAAAGCGCCAAGTCAATGAGACTCGAAGATTGCCATGTCAGCAAACCTCACACTTTGAGTTAGGCAACTAGCAGCCCTGCACTTTTTGATAGACAAAAATGAAACATGTGTGTCGTGATGGCTTTGATTGCAAACGCTGCACACAGTCTCGCTGAACCTGCTTCTCGTCCACTCGCCCGCACAATACTTGCCGGCGGCAAGCGCCAAATCGGCATGGCTGAATGTCAGGGACCTCTTGCACCCTTAGCTTCCTTTAGCTCCATTCCTAAAATCCGATGCCTCGCCAAAAAGGCAAGGCCTTTACTGTCACTATGTAACCAGTGCTCTGGCCAAAAGAGCCTCATTCGACACGACAGGCGCTTGAGTTCACCATGCTCTATGGTTATACACTAATACCAGCAATTGCATTGGTCGACATGACAACCTGCACGTTCTGTATGGGGAGAGCCATGCATACATCATCATCATCATCTAGGCAGGCCTGTCTAACTAACTGTACGATGCCTAGCCAACCCCTGGAGAGCGAACAGTCTCGTCCTTGCTGTCCCATTTACCTCCACAGGAAACAATACAACTAAACTAGCCAGTCGCCAGCAATAACGTTCCAGACAAGCTCTTGTAGCGAACCGCATTCTACGAAGTGCAACACCAACCGTACTCTCCACCAAAGTTTCATTCTCGTTGGCGATGCATGCCGATAATCTAGGCCCTCAACCCGCGCCACTTCAAATCCAGACCATGAATGGCACAGCACAAGGCAACCAGCGCTAATCTATGCGGCAATGTCATTGTTTTAAGAAATGTAATACCTTTCAGCTTGCATCTCGATCCTCACCTCACACACCCAACTCGTTTCAATGTTCCCGATGTATGAGATTCAGCGGAAGCAGGCTGGTTAGATCCGGTATCGCAATCAGACCACGTCCCCACTTGGACCGGGAAACCCACGTGGAGATCACTCTTTTGGGTTGGACAGCCCGAAAATCGAACGTTCTCAAGCAGCGGACGACGTATTAAACCAGCGGACGACGTATTAAACCAGCGAACGCTTTGATTGCCACTGTGGGTGAAGTGAAGTTTGTCAAGCATCGTCTGCTTTGGGTGTTGGCCTTTGGCTCAGTATATGTGTATCCTGCTACAGCAGTCTGAACTATTGGCCACGTTAGGGTGGGAAGGCGGTGGCAGTTAGGTGAAGCGCAGATGCCATGCGTTTGACCTCAATTGAGTGGAAGTCGTTCTGGACCGGGCCTTTTAAGAACTTCGTGTTGCTCGTGTTGCTTGTGTTGCTGATTGGAGCTGGGATACGGAGCATGGAGTTGCGCTGAAGCAGTGTCACAGTGCCACAATCTGACCAACAACAACAACAACAACCAAAATCACGAGCAGCAGTATCTACGAGAAGGCCACATGGTATAGATTAAGAACGTAACGAACAAACTAGTCTCACAGGATATCTATCCAACTCTCATACACCAAGATACGTCCCACTCGTAATACGCTTAACAGTGGAGACGGGCTTCCATTGCACTGATGGAGCAACTGATGGTGCATTGTCCTCATCAGCGAAGGGATCAACTTCTACATTTTGCTTCATCTCACCAGGAGCACTCAGGCTGACTCCAAGACCACTGCCCAGGCTCAGCGACTGCTCACCGCTAATCTCCCACCGTGCTTCTGTGTTGCCTGGTTTCGCCTCGCCCTCGGTGATGAATCGAACACGAATACTCTGAGCAGGTTGGTCTCGCGAAAATGACACATCTCCTAGTCGCCAGTATATGAGGCCCTTGTCCCGCGAGAAAGTGCCCGCAGGTTTCGATTGGCAAGACACGGCTTTCGACCCGGGCTCAAGGCGGACGACGAGTACCAGATTCCGGACGGTAATGCTAGACGCACCCCCCAGGTCAAACTTGGGGTTTAAGGTGTAGTTGAGGATGGCTGAGACCTGAGTAGTTTCTGATTTCCAGAGTGGAGTAAGAATGATAGGTGCAAGTGTGGTCACGTTATCGTTTTCGATGTGCAGCTGATAGTGGAACGCGACTGACGTCTTCGTGATCTTAGCCAGGTCAACGGTATAATTCCCTGGGTTATCCGGGATCTGTTCGATGAAAGCAGGGTTCGGCGCCACTTTTTCGAGTACTTGGAAATTTTCCAGGCGGATGTGTTCTGTGCCAAACGGGCCGGCCGAGATGTCAACAGGGTTGAAGGCGAGCGCCACCTGTCCAATTACCATGGCTTTGGTAACATTACCTTGTTCGAACCACGCACTAACGGTTTCTACAAGTGAGGCATTTAGGCCTGGCTCGTGCAAGTCCGGGTGCTTGACAGTTGCGCTAGCGGAGCTGCTCAGCGATCGGCCCGATCGAATTGATTGTGTGTCTGATGCTGGTGCGGCATGTTCATCAGAAAGCAAAGCTCTGTGGGGGGGTTTGAAAGCTGGAGAAGCAGGCTGGGGGGGTGGAACAAGCGGAGGGAACACGGTAGGTGTGCTTGGCGAAGGGACTGTGGCGCTCGATGGGGGGGAACCGGTCACGGGAAGAGCAGGTGATTCTCCAATGCTTTGTAACTCTGGTACAGGGGGGTTGGGCACGAATATCGTATTACGAACATCGCGACGGCCTCGAAGTGTACTGTTCCGTTTGGGCTGTGCGGCTTGCTATGATCACATTAGGCCGAGATACTCCCAGAACTTGGATCTTACTCACCGCACGTAAGGTGTTGACCACGCTGGCCATGGCAGCGTCATTGTCTTCTCCCTCTTCCTGGATTGGGGCATTTCTGATGTCAAGCTTGAACTGGGGTGTTGGATTGCTCTCGCCCTGGGAACTGGCTCGTTGTTAGTAAGCGTCAACTATATTCGCAATCAGGTTCCTTACAGTCCTGCTTCTCGCTCAGCTTCTGTGATTGCGTCAAGGGCCGAGGGGGGTACAGAAAAGCCTTCTTCATCTTTTTGAGGCTCCGCCTTGGGCTCAGCAATCGGTGGAGGGGCCAGGGATTCCTTCAATTCTGGTATTGATTCTTGTGCAGTCCCGTTGACTGGAGCTGCATTCGTCCCGATTTCATTTGGGGTCGTAGTCCCGAACCCGTTCGTCTCATCCACCCCTCTAGAAGACGAAGGTTGGACTGGGGATGGCGCACTTTCTGACTCGCGTCTCGACGAGAGACGTCTCAAGGGCGAGCGCGGGCGATCTGACATGGAGGGAGGGGGCACATCACGGTCCTTATTCTTCCCTTTTCCAAAACCAAAAGCTGATCCAAGGTTTGAGGACGACTTCTGCTCAGGCGAGGAAGCACGGCCGTATGGGTGGGCACTTTGTCTTCTTCGGCCGAGCACTGTGCCGAATCGCTTCAGCGGATTGGAGCTGTGCTTTTCTTGGGCTGATGCTGGTCAGTGTATGCACTACAAGCTTCAATGTTGTACATACTGGAACCACTCTTTTGGCTTCGAGCGTCATCCGTAGCGCCAGCAGTTGATGGCACTGAAGGCGGCGCCAGATTTCTAGCTGGCGAGGCTGGTGGATTGCTCATCTTACGACTCGGCTGCGGGATGTCTCCGCTTCGCAGCCTCAGAGACCATGTCTGGATTTCGTCTGCTGTCTCAATGTTTAGGAGCACATTGAGGGTTTCTTCCGCTGTAGCCCGGCTCCTCTCTACTTGATCCACCTCATGCGTCTGAAATTGTGTCAGGGCGTCGCGCAAGTGGTTGAGTCGGCTTTCGTCAACTGCCTGCAGCTTCTCAAATACGAAAGGTGCCTGCGAATCCCATTGCAGCTCTGCGTTCTGCTCCTCTTGAGCGGCCTCGCCAACCTCGGACGGTTTTGCTTTCGCGCCCTTGCTTTTGAGCTTTTCTGATTTCTTCCGCGCAGAGTCAATGTCTTTCGCCATTGCTGTGAGGTTTCCAGAGATGTTACCCATCGCCTGTACTTCTCGATTGTTCGCATAAAACTCGCGTAGAGGTCGCTCGACATCGGACTCGATCTTACGCGCAAGATGCTCGTGGGATCCGGCAACGGCGTCAGTTGCGCTCACGATTTTCTGCCATGGGACTGAGAAGATGCTGATGGGCGTCAGTCAATGCGCACTGAACACTGCTGTATGCGCGCATACCCCAATTCTGAAGAGTCGTCTGGCGGATGCCTGTTGGCCAGCTTTCGCAATCCCTGGACATACTGTTCTTCGACACGACGTCGCTCCTGCGCATTTATGAGTACCGTGGCGTAATGCATATCCACCGAGATTCACACACCTGCAGCCAGTCTGCTATCTGTGTATTCAATTGATCCACATGTTTCATACGGCCATTGAGGACGTCCACAGCTTGCGCCGGCGAGAGGGCTTGCTACACACTGGGTAAGTCGACGTTAGCGGGAGGGCTTGATGACAGCTCACCAGCACTGCTGGGTACTCTTTTCGCTGGAGCTCCATGAAGACTGTGGGGGTGGGCGCACAGTCACGGCAAGATAACTCAGTGGATGCGCCTAAGAGTACAGCTCCGTTAAGCTCGTGGAATGTCGAGGGAGCTCTCATGACAGTACGTAATGAGGTTGGGGCTTGAGTATTAACGCTATACGGCTAGACACACGGTTGCGGCCGGGATTGACGTAACCTTGGAAACAAATAATAAACGTGTTGTACCCCAGCGAGGATCCAAAGAAGATAAGCGGGGTTTGACCCAGCGAGTGACCAGCGCCGACGTGGATAGGGCGGTCATCAGGGAAATGGAAATGCAAATAGATGCGCTGGTACCTGTCAATCCAACCTTGGACGTTGGTGGACCCTGCTGCTTTGGGCCGTTACATGGCTTGGCAAATGCGACCTACTCGACCTTCTTCACACTACTGACCGCTGTTTTGTGATTTTGAAAACAAAACATCAACATCAACATCTTTTCCTACTCAAATGTCTACCCAAGATTGGCGGGTAAGCTTTGGCTTCTCTG
The DNA here is from genome assembly GCA_026120165.1 of Leptosphaerulina australis. NCBI lineage: Eukaryota > Fungi > Ascomycota > Dothideomycetes > Pleosporales > Didymellaceae > Leptosphaerulina > Leptosphaerulina australis. Next base: position 70,213 of record JALRMI010000014.1, read on the forward strand.
CCCGTATGTCTGCTGTTACGAAAATGCAAGTACCTCATCCATGTACAGACCCTTGAACGGTGGCACAGGGAGCACCTCGTAAGAACTACTGCTTCCATATGATATCGTATTACGATTCAAGAACGGCCGTTGTTGCCCAAGAGACGACTCTTAGACGCCTCATTTTTCCTGGTATCTCAGTCTGCTCGGGCCGGGCTAGGGAATGAGGGTTGTCGAACAGATCTGGGTAACGCAGTTTGATCGAGATCTGGTCCAAGTCCTGCTTGCAACCCATTGTATAAACTGTTTCAGACGCTCAGTGGACTCTATTCTATCACTTGTTTGCAATGTTGGGCTGCATCAAGCTAATATTTCGCAGAATAGACGCTTGTCATGCGTCGAATCCTCTGCTATCGGCAAATGATGCGCACAGGGAAGCTGTCATAGCCGAGACCAGGATATATGACGAAGCCCGCTCAATCGTACAAGAACTACACCGGTTTTTAGCCCTATGGATAGACTAGTAACAAGGCCATAGGACGAGTATGAAAGTTCAATCGATGAGAAAGTTGCAAGCTATCCCCCACGGTCACTTCAATTTCCGAATCCAGAGGTAACACTCACACTTTACAGTTCAGCAAAACAAGCCTAACAGATGGACAGGACACGAAATACGTACCCACACCCGGCGCAATCACAGTGGGCATGTATCAGAATGCTCTCTACTACCGGGAGGGACTCTTCTCTGCCATATACAAGGCGCCTGCCTTGAACGGAGATGGATATTTCCCAGCTGGCGCACCGCCCAGGGCCCAGTTTGTCGCGCTTAAGATCACTTCGCCTTCGATGATGGAACCACCACATGACTCGAGACGCGAGGCCGAAATATTGAAGAAAGCGGCGTCAAGTAATGTTATCCCTCTCTTGGACACCTTCCGAGAGGATGGTAGTCGATTTGTCCTTGTCTTCCCTTTCATGCAATTCGACTTGGGTGCGGTACTGCGAGAGGGAAAATTTGCAAAAACGCAGACAAAGATTTGGATAAAAGATTTGTTTTCTGCTCTTGCGTTCATCCATGAACATGGTATCATTCATCGCGACGTCAAACCTTCGAACATACTACTCAAAACACTTGACGGACCGGCTTACCTTGCGGACTTCGGCATTGCCTGGGCACCTGAAACCTCCGGTTCTGAGGCATCTGACTCGAAGATTACAGATGTTGGCACAACCTGCTACAGGCCACCGGAGCTGCTCTTTGGCAATAAAGCATACGATTGCAGTCTTGACCTATGGGCAGCTGGTTGTACCGTTGCCGAGATACTTGATCCCAATCACAAGACTTTGTTCGATTCTGGAGAGCTGGGAAGCGACCTAGCACTGCTGCAGAGCATTTTTAAGAAGTTGGGAACGCCAACGCTGACTCGATGGCCTGTAGGTACTGAGTAACTCATACGAGGATAAGTGGCTAACAGAGAGAACAGGAGGCAGCAAAGTTTCCTGACTGGGGCAAGGTACAGTTTTACGAATACCCAGAAGAACATTGGGGTAAACTGCTACCACGAGTGTCTGAGGAGGGCCAGGACCTTATTTCAGAGCTCGTTCGGTACGAAAGTGGAGCACGTATGAAGGCGGCAAAGGTAAGCATAAAGAGAATATTACCAGAGATATTGGGCTCACCAGACCAGGTTTTGGAACATGTTTACTTCCATGATTAATGCAGCGCTTGCGCTTGTGCGGGAAAGTAAATACAGCAATGTAAAGGAGATTGATACATACATAGACATAGATTCACTCTTGGCAACAGATGTAAATAAATAAAAGGCAATTGCTTCTTGCTCCGTACTGTTCTGCGTTGCTCCAAATGTGCTATCATCAGATGCTGTACCATGTGGTAGCGGGTGAGCAAGGATGAAAGCGCTAGTTGATGCAGGGTTTCGCCTTCGTCCAGGTAGGGCTGGAACTTCGTCATAGCGAAGCAACAACAAACTCCACAACACCCCTGTAAACAGCCGCCACAACACCCTTTTGCGGGCACAACAAACTCAGAACCGTCTGCATGTTCTTGCCATCCAGATAGCAGCTGTCTGGCGCTCACAGCCCTCCTCCCTCGCCTCGTTCTGGATTGTCACCCCTCCGCACTGGACCTCCCCTCAATATGGCATTCTTATTTCGGAACAAACAGAAGAGCAATGCTGAACTCACACGGTCAACTAAAGACCTCACTGTCCGCCTTAGCCAGGAGGATAAGCCCAATCCTAAGGCACGAATGTACCCCGTAGCAAGATAGCCTAAAATTGCTGACTATTATTAGTTGGAAGAGGAGCTTGCTCGGGACCTGCAGCAGATGAAACTGAGGCTTCAGGGCACGCCTGGTACCACTCACTTTCCCTATTCATCATTATTATCCCTCATATATACAACCTTGTGTACGTGCAGAAGGGAAGCTAACCGCTGTATAGATACAGAAGTCAACCCCGAACTTGTATTTCAGCTCCTCTCGGCTATCTTGAGCGACGACCTGCTCTATGTGCTAGCAACAAACATACACAAGCTTCCATTTGAATCGCGCAAAGATGCACAGGTCATCTTCTCGTCCGCCTTCCGCTACAAGCCAGCCGGTCAAACAGACCCTCAAGTACTGCACCATATCGTACAGTTCCGTCCAGACATCATAATAGCACTATGCAGAGGATATGACAGACGAGAAAGTGCTATGCCATGCGGAGGAGTGTTACGTGAAGCTCTCAAGTATGACGCAATCGCCGCATTGCTACTTTACGACGAGGGCGACGAAGACGGGAAGCAATTGGATCTCGCCAATGTCAACCCAGACATACCCGCCACTGGCAATGGCATATTCTGGAGATTCTTTGATTGGATAGACAAGGGTGCATTTGAGCTCAGTGCGGACGCATTCAACACTTTCAGGGTATGTGCATTCGTAGGGTGTCTGTAGCAGGTGGCTAATAAGCGTAGGAAATTCTCACCAAACACAAGCCACTCGTGGCCACATTCTTACAAACAAACTTTGAGATGTTCTTCTCAAAGTATAACAACATGCTGATATCGTCCGAGAGCTACGTAACCAAGCGACAATCTATCAAACTTTTGGGCGAGATTCTGCTTGATCGGGCAAATTACAGTGTAATGACACAGTATGTTGACTCTGGCGAGCACCTTAAGATCATCATGAAGCTGTTGCGGGACGACAGGCGGATGATCAACTACGAAGGTTTCCACGTGTTCAAGGTATGTTTTGTTTAGACACAAACATGACGGAGCAGTGGTGCTAACAGTGTAGGTCTTTGTCGCAAATCCGAACAAGTCGATGGCAGTGCAGCGAATCCTGATCAGCAATCGTGAGAAGCTACTTCGCTTCCTGCCCAGCTTTCTCGATGACCGCACAGAAGACGAACAGTTCATAGATGAGAAGAGCTTCCTGATACGGCAGATTGAGCAGCTACCAAGCCAGCCTGTTCCACCCCCTACAACAGCGTGAGTGCAGTTTTGGACTCTTTCATTTGTAATTGCTGCTGTGCATAGGACGGCGTTGGTCTAGCGGGTTTGGATGCAGGATGGGGCCCCCATAGCATATCCACTGGGCGTCAAAATTACGGCGCATCTATCAATATCTATTATCAGGTACGGATGGAAGACTATAGGTAAACATGCTTTTATGAATTGCAGTCTTTTTGCCTCTTCTTAGTGATTCCCAAGTGAAGTTCAAACAGCAATACCAACACTGCACCTCAGATTGTGGGTGACAGGCCATTAGCTCGTATCAAGTGAGCCACAGTGAGCCACAGCACGCTTCCCCGCTCATTACGGTACGCGACCGCCATATGCCGCGATTGGGCGATTGGACGCGCTCGAACATCTCACTGTTCCACACCCTGGTCGAGGCCAGAAGCGTTACAGCCAATTCATAATTTCAAAGTATCTGCCGCTCGTCGCTGCACGCTTCCAAGTTCTTTCCAAGTTCTGTTATTTGCCATCGTACCTGCAGCAACGCATCGTCGACATCATCATCAGCGTATGCTCCCGCCAGCCCCTGATGCTAATACCCGATGCACCACGGGCCCAGCTCATCTGATCGCCAAGTGGACTAGACGAATCAGGCGCGAGGCCGGGGGTAAATATGACTTCAGACTCCGCCGTAGCACGCTGGCTCGACGACGCCGCTTCGAGACAGCCGCCTGACACATTACTGCATCCGGGCGATGAGTTTCCGCTGCGTACATTCTCTAATCCTCCATCGACCAGCAGCCTGTCAGACATAAGCAGCGACGACGACGCACCTCGTCGATCAACTAAGTTGAAGCAGCGTTCGGTCGACGTAGCGAAGCTCATTCACCCACCTACACCGACAGTTACAACATTTAATGGCATGGAGCAGTCCACGAGACGAAGATCTTCTTCTATCACCGGTGCCATCGCTGCTGCAGCAACAACCAAAAAGGGGAGAAAGCATAGGAGGCGTCGAGACGACCACATTGCTGAAGAAGGGGAGGACAGTTCAGGAAACGCGTCAGATAGTGGTTCTCGCAGCGACAACACTGACTTCGAGCTCGACATGAGTGCAGACGGGCTGGAAGACGACGAAGAGACGGGCCTGACGAAGAAGGTGCGCCGTAAGAATGCAAGGAGGAAAAGGAGAAACACGCTGCTCGATAACCGGATAGTGCCTGATCCAGGGCTCACATACACCAAGGAGGAGAAGGCACTCGCAGACCAGAGCCTGTACCGGTCGATGCTCATCAATGGCGTGCTCATATGCTTATGGTATGCAAATGCCATTCTGTCCTGCAAGGAATGGAGACTGACATACCACAGGTACTTCTTCTCGATATCGATATCCGTGTACAACAAGTGGATGTTCAAGGTGGACAAGGGCGACGGCGCGACACAGAACATCTTTCCTTTCCCGTTGTTTACAACATGTCTGCATATGCTTGTGCAGTTCTCATTAGCGTCACTCGTACTGTTCCTAGTACCTTCTCTTCGACCTCGACACGACTCTCTCGACCCTCACGCGACTGGTGCACGTGCAGAACCTTTCGATTCCAAAAAGCCACTCATGACGAAGTGGTTTTACTTTTCGCGGATAGGACCCTGTGGTGCTGCGACAGGCATGGATATTGGCCTGGGCAACACAAGTCTGAAGTTCATTTCATTGACTTTCTTCAGTAAGTGGTCAACTTTGCGAGGTCTAGGTGGATGCTGACATCAACAGCAATGTGCAAGTCGTCTGCACTTGGTTTCGTTCTCATCTTCGCCTTCCTCTTCCGTCTTGAGCAACCCTCGTGGCGCCTTGTTCTTATCATTGCGATTATGACTGTTGGTGTTGTCATGATGGTAGCTGGCGAAACAGCCTTCCACGCTCTGGGCTTCATTCTTGTTATGGCCTCGGCCTGCTCCTCTGGGTTCCGCTGGTCCCTTACCCAGATTCTTCTCCTCCGCAATCCTGCGACTGCCAACCCCTTTTCATCGATCTTCTTCCTAGCACCCGTTATGTTCATCAGCATATTTGTCCTTGCCGTACCAGTAGAAGGTTTCGGTGCGCTACAAGAGGGCATCGCAACCCTCTTTGAGCAAAAGGGCACAGCCCTCGGCATCGGCATTCTCATCTTCCCTGGCTGCCTTGCCTTCCTTATGACATCTTCCGAGTTTGCTTTGCTGAAGCGTACCTCGGTTGTCACTCTTAGTATCTGCGGCATCTTCAAGGAGGTCGTAACCATCACCACCGCAAACCTTGTCTTCAATGACCCACTTACACCAATCAACCTCACGGGTCTTATTGTAACCATCGGCAGCATCGCACTATACAATTACATGAAAATCAAGAAGATGAGGGAAGAGCACCTTCTGAAAGCACATCTGGACAGGCAGGAGGAGTATACGCCTATCGATACCGCTGATCCAGACCGTGGCAGCAGCAGACCGTCAGTGAGCGTGAATAGAGGTATCAGGGCGAGTCTGCAACTTGCGCCTGGTGTTAGCGGGCCTGCAGGCATTGACTCTCCGGCAAGAGCCAGCCCGGTGAAGAGACCAGAGGATTTGGACTAGTATTACTGCATTCCTACTTTGGCTTAAAGCGTATTTATTCTTGAGATTTGGGTGGTATTTAAATGCATATATTGGCGTTCTGGTTGGGTTGAAGCGAGGTTTCGCTCTGGGAGATACCCTTCCCTAGGACTGAATACATATATTTTCTTGCGTTCAAGATAGAAAAAAAAATGTACTTAAATGTGTACATCAAGGTTGCCTCAACTGCGTTAATGATTAGTGTAAGTGGAATTGTGTAGCCACCCTTGTAAATCTGGGGTCCGCGGGCAACAGACCCTCTCTCTCTCTGAGTGGTTATGATCTAATCGCGTGCATGCTTCACAAGCGCACTACCAACCGGCCTAATCATGCATGCAACATATCCTCTTCTCTCCAACACCATCCATCGGTGTTCGCCCACACGCCACGAGCTTTTCTAATCTCATTTCCTCGTGGAAGGTAACTGCGACGTACTTATTTCACGTTTCACATCGCTGTCCAGACTCCGGAGCTTACTCAGGTAGCGCAAGCTTCACGCCGAGACAAGACATCCTCCGACCACGTGAAGTATATCTCTCCTTGTGAGACACTGCAGCTCCCTTTTCACTCTATCGCGACATGCTCGCAAATATGCGGCTCCTTGCTGCCGCTCTCACGGTTCTGCCCGCCCTTGCCTATGCGCAAAACCTCGACATCACTGTTACGAAACCCGTTGAATGCATGCGCAAAACCCGGAATGGCGATAGTGTGCAGATGATGTACAAGGGTACACTTCAAGATGGGACAAAATTTGACTCTAGCTACGATCGTGGTACGCCGTTTGAGTTCACGATTGGTAAAGGACAAGTGATTGAGGGGTGGGACAAAGGGCTATTGGGCATGTGTATTGGAGAGGGTAGGAAGTTGATTATTCCTCCCAGTATGGCATATGGGAGCCAGCGAGTTGGGCCGATTCCTGCTGGAAGCACGTTGAGTATGTATTTTTTGGATGACTTTGGAGGGGCATGGCTAATCGTGGACCAGCTTTTGAGACGGAACTCATTGGCATCGATGGCGTAGAAGCCCCAAAGGAACCAGCCCAGGATGGCAATGAACCGATACTACCTGGAAATCCTACACCTACACATCTGGATAGTTTGCCCAAGAGCAGCGATGCTACTACGCCTACACCTCCCGCTGAGGCATCCAGTTCAGTGGCATTCGCCGTACCTACCTCCAAACCATCGAGTATCGCAAGCACCACGGGAAAGCAACCGCTCGACGGAGAAGATGGAAAGGGCGAGTGCAATCTCTTAGGCGACTTTGCTCTGATTGTACAGGGAGCTCTGGGTCTACTTGCTGTTTCGTCACTAGCAGTCAAAAGACTGAGAGAGCACCCACGCCGTCCGGTGAAGATTTGGTTCTTCGACGTGTCCAAGCAGGTCTTCGGCTCAGTGCTACTCCATCTGGCAAACATTCTCATGTCCATGCTGTCTTCAGGTCAATTCGATGTCCAGGCTCAGACCCAGGCAGCCGCACTTAACGCGGTCAGCGACGAGAAGGGCGACGAGCCGAATCCGTGCTCTTTCTATCTGCTTAATTTAGCCATCGATGTAAGTCTGTCCTATTTCTAACCTGTAATAAAATATTAACGGCCCCCAGACAACAATCGGCATCCCAATCCTCGTCCTACTCCTGAAGGTACTCCATCGCGCCTTTCTCCTCACGCCGCTCGCCTCTCCGCCCGAATCCATACGGTCCGGCAACTATGGTCACCCACCCCGCGCAACTTGGTGGCTAAAGCAATCAATAATCTACTTCCTAGGCCTGATTGGCATGAAGCTGTGCGTACTCGTCATTTTTGCTCTCCTGCCCTGGATAGCCTGGGTCGGCGACTGGGCGCTCCGCTGGACAGAGGGAAACACCGCACTGCAGATTACGTTTGTTATGTTTGTGTTCCCACTCATTATGAATGCACTGCAGTATTGGATTGTGGACGGCTTCATCAAGGACCCCGCTGGTGTGGATAATAGGTACGAGGGTGTTGCGGATGGTGATGAGGACGATGAAGACGATGAAGAATGGCTCGAACGCCAGCGGAGAAGGCGCGAGGCTGGCATTGATGGAGAGGGCAGTGATGTTGAAGACGCTGCATCGAAGGGACTTAAGGAAGCCAATCCTACTACTGTACCTGTCAGGCAGCAATACGATCCTGCAACTGATGGTGAGGGCAGCAGTAGGGAGGCGAGCAAGACTCGGATTGACTAAACCCGGTGTGTACTGGTGGAATGGGGTTCTTGACATACATTCGAATTGTTTTGGTAGCTAGCAACATCACCATAGCTACAACGGTTCTATCGTTACAACTCCAGAGAGCTGTCCTAAGTCTACCATGAGGTAGTGACGGTGGCAGGGTTTCACAGGCCTGGGGAACCACCTTGTGGCCCATCAGTTCGCAGGTCGAAACCGTGTTTGGTAGATGGTCGTACTAACATATCGCCATCGGTCCTGCAAAATCAGTACACGGAGCTCTCAGAAGCAACTTTATACCCAGTTGTAAGGGTACTGCATGAACTGAGATTATGATCCGTCCAGGTCGAAGAGGAATGCTTCACAAATTGATGGGTTGACTGAAGAACTTGACTTATAACTATGGACTTACGTTTCCTCGGACGCGGGACTTGCTGTGAGCCACATACAGCATGGCCACCACTCGTTAGCTTTTCTTGAACGCCAAACATCTCTAAAACAGCCATAGTATCCGTGTACAAGAGCGGGACATCAACCCGCATTCTCGATCTATACTCGGATTGACATCCCTCAACCGCACATCCATACTTACCATTAACATGAAGGCTTCCACAACAGCAAGCTGCACACTCCCACCGGAGAACCAAAACTGACCCTAGCAGATCCTGGTCACGCTCAATGATATAGCATTATAGCATGTATCTTCAAGACCCCAACCACACGCGCAAATAGCTCTGATTTCGCTTCAAGGAGAAAAATAAAGCATCTTCTACAAACACCATAAACGTTCCATGGGATAAAGAAAAGCATGCCTTCAAACTGCCAGCAATCCAGGCAAGAAGCGCAACATGTCGGGTCGCGCGTGTACTCTGAATGCTGAGTGGTGCATATTCTCATGTGGCGATGCAGACATGTGTATTCAGCTACGGGAGGAGTGCTTCTCTATCGATACAAAGCTTGTACGTTCGTTTTGGTCAAGTAGGATTGCTTGTCGGTTCAATCGAATTCACTCGACCGTGCCTGACTATATGTCGAGCGGTGGGTCTCGGCAGCTTTGAGTAGACCTTCAAGTGATGCTTGAGTGAATAGTGAAAGTTTTTCATAGACTTCCTGCTCTGGCATGATCAGATACCTTTACGCTTGGCATTTCTCTTGTTCGGCTTTCCTGGGTTAGCCCTCTGATCTATGCAACGTTCGTAAGACTGAGTGTGGCAAAGGGTATGTGGAGAATTAAGTAAACCCTGTCTAGCATGGGTTCATTTACATGTCATCTTTATTATATGATCTATAGATCAATCTACTGGCTTGTAAGAGGAAGTAAATTTGAGGTCTGATTTACAGCAGCAGATGCAGAGAAGTGATGCATGCGGTAGCAATGACGCTCAACTGTGTGTATAAACCACGTAACCGACCCAGGGGTATGTCGCCTTAACGCCATGCTGTGTCTCCGTATGTGTACTACAAACCCAATCTTAACCAACCGACACCGGGGTAACGATGCATTTAGGAACCATCGAATCCAAACAGAAACCTCGTGGCCAATGTGAGGCAGACTAGACAATGCCATACACCCTCTTTGCAATCATGTAACAAAGAAGACCGAAGCCAACTAGACACCCGGTGATTCCGAAGAACCAGTTCAGATTTTCAACATCCTGGCCGGGGACAATGCAGTTCATGCCCCAAATACCGGTGACAACATTCATAGGTAGGACTATGGTACCCAGAACGGTAAGCTTACCAAGAATGTCGGACGTCTGTTCTTGACGCTCGTTCATACGGATGTTGATTTGCGCAAGGTAGTTGCTATGCGCGCGAGACAAAAGACTGCGATGACGGTTAGCAGAGCTCTTGCAGCGTCCGAACAGGGTGGAGTTACTTCTCGTAATGGCTCAAATTGCCCGTCATTGTGACAATGTGGTCCTGAATATCGCCCAAGTACATGCCAATTTCGTTGCGAGGCGCAATGTCCCAATGCTCGTTACATCGCTTGGCGAAGCCCTTGATGACGTCGGCCTTGTTACCCAGCAGGCGGTACAAGCTCATGACCTTCTTTCTGCACTCGCCGACACGACGTAGCATATCCCTTCCGCTCCTTTCTTTGGCCTGCTTCTCGTCATAATCATCAGAGTCTGAGCTGTCCTCATCGTCCGCGTTATGAAGGCGAAGGATGGCTTCATCAATATCGTCGACTTCTTCCTCGATGCTTTGTATCATGGGTGCATATGCATCGGTAATGTCGTCAATCATGGCATACGAGATCCAATCAGGTGAGAGCACCAAGTAGTCCGATAACTGTCGGATACGGCGGCGTACGTTGGCTGGGTGTGGTGTCATAGAGAAATGGAAACTGATTACGCCTTCCCTGAATACAACAATGTACAGGTTGACGGGTTCGAGATAGTCCTCGCTGTTCTGATCTTGTTCAAAGGTACGGTAGTTGATGAAATAATAGTGCTTGAACAGCTCCACCTTTTCGCGTTGTTCCTGCATCAGAATATCTTCAGAAGTCAGAGGGTGGATACCAAAGGTCTTCGAGATGACTTTCATTTCGGTTTCGGTAGGAGACAGAACATCCAACCACCATGCGGGTCGCGGACCATAACGCTTCGGTTGGTCCTCGTCCTTGGTTTTTGAGGCTTCGACCTGTGGACGTGGAGTGCTCGTACGTGTTTGCTCGCCAGAGGAGGTCTTATCGTTTGTGTTCGAGGGTGATCGCGTTGTAGTCCTTGAGTTTCCATTTGTGCTCGCCTGGGGCATATTTTCCACATCCAAGTCGTCGTCGCTACTGTCTTCCAGAATAACAGGATCAGGGATAAAAAGGTCTCTGAAAGATTGTCCGGGCTGCAGGAGTTCACTGATGGTCTGACTGTGAATGGTATTGTCGAATATCTCGTTGAAGTAGGTAAAACGGAATGGAGCATCGTCGGCCTCACGGTGCCAGTTGCGCAGGCGTGGACGTAGTCGACCATCAACCATGAGCGGCTCACTGACTTTGCGAAGACGAATGCCCTCCATTGTTCGTTGCTCTTTCTCTTCGCGTGACCAAGATGCTAGCACATCAAGATCAGGCCAACGGCGTCGGCGTCGGCGACTGGTAGGTTCCCCTGTTGGGTCATTGAGATAATCTTGTTGCCCCAGCTCGGACATACCCTCGTGTGGAAAGCATACATCATCGTCTGCGGCGAAGGATTGGGTCATGCGGCGATGGAAATCTCCCTGCTTAGGAGAGCCTGAGTTCGATCCTCCAGTGGGCTCATCTATGTCGATTAGAGCATCTCGGGACCTACCTGGCTCAGGGGAGCGTTCCAAGTCTATTGGAAGCGCAACATCATCGAGACCAGGATTTGTCTCGAAAACGGGGCTTGCAGGCACAGATGGGGGATTATTGACGTCGTAACCATTGTTTGTGACAGACTGGGAATGATGGCTAAACATAGCAGGCCGCTGCTTGCCACTCCCTGTACTGGGTCTCCGCTGCCTAGGCAACAGCCCCGTCGTACTTGTCCCATAGCTGTTCCCCTTTCTGTTGTCCCGTGGAGACCCCATCATTAAAGGAGTTTTGTCATCAGCCTCGTCGTCGTGGTCGCTGCAAGTGGCTTCAGGCGTATGCGAAAGTTTCGATTTGCTGTACGATGAAGATACATTGAGGCGGCCTGGGGAATTGCTAAACTGTTGCTGGGTTGATCGCGCCGCGTACATAGATGTAGAAGGTATGCTTTGTCTGCGTGTCCTCGCTGGCTGGTGGTCACGATGATCCAGGAGCGCCTCGCTCTCGAGACTAGTGTTGCTGAGATTACGTGAGAGCCCATAGAAGCTGGTACTGCCTCGAGAATTTCCATGTCCAGCAATATCCTCGAGGGTTGGACGGTCATCGCTGCCATCGCCGTGTCCCATGTCTGCGGTCGCAGCAAACGACTGGCGACGGTTACGCCTCTTCTTACCCCCACGGTGCTTCTTCTTTTTAGCAGCTGCAGAGGAAGAGCCAGCCACCGGTTGCTGCAAGCTTGGCGCATCACCAGGCCCATCTACAAGTGGTATATGCCCAGCTGGGCGTGATGGCTCGCTTGGCGCCATTGTGAAAGAGAAGAAGGGGAAAAGAGGCTGAAGACTGTCTTGACAATACTCTGCTGCTATAGGGTCAGATCGTACAGTCCGACGTGTGCAATTGACAGCGCTTGGCTGGGAGGAGGAGAAATTGCGAATGATGCTTGGAACAGGCCTGGAGTTCGAGACGATGCGGTCATCTTGGTCTATGCGCCAGAAGCGCCGCCTATTAGGTTTAGGCTTATCGCTATTTGATCCCCACGCGGGAACCATGGCTTTATGTTCGGTTTGAAGAATTCCGCGCGTACGTTATGGTCGTCGTGGTGTAGCATGCTGACTGTGTTGATTATGGCAACGAAGAGAATTTCTCGTTTTATAAGAGAAGGGAAGTACGCCCTATCCCCACGTCTTCCAACTTGAATGTGACTGCCAAAAGTGTCTCGTGCCTACTTACCGAGTTGGGTAAGGCAAGCACGGACCAGGCGCTTGTTCTACGGACACAAGGCTTAAAGATTCCGCCATGACGTAGATCCGCATGTTTGTGACTTCAATCTGATGCATGGTAGTTGCTTATGTAGCATGTGAATGTCTTGCATGTCGCGGAATGCATTGGATGTAAGTATGTAGTCCCTAACTGATCCTTAAGGAAGAAGCTAGGTCGAATTTGCCTATGCTCTTTGTGCTAATAAGCAGGCCAAGAACTGCAAAAGGGCCCAGGGAACCAACCCACAACTTCTCTTGTACTCTCATTGAATAACGCCCCTAGAAACAACAGATTCTTACCAGATGAGTTAATCATCTCGTCTTATATAGTCTTAGACTCCCATAGACGTTAAATGAAAATCAAATCAAATCAATCAACTGCAAAGGGGGTGGGTTGCTTAAAGTGTTTGACCAGCTAAGAACTGCTGAAGATATGTAGGCTCTATTGTGATAATTGACTATATGCAGCTGGTATATACAGGTTTCCTTGTAAGATGAAAACACACTTCTCAGAAAATATCACTACACTCGAATTCGAGATGAATCGAGAGCATCTACAGTACATATCTGAACAGTGGACCGTAATTTTCCACAGCAACGGGTCCCCCCTTACTCTCACCTCTAGCAGCCGCCTCCTGGATAGCAATCTTCTGCTCAGCAACGGTCCCATACTTCCGGTCGAGCTTCTTATTCTCCCAAGCCAGCAACGTCCTCAGCATGAGCGCTAGAAAGCAGCAGAAGAACAAAAACGCCGCACAAACTGACTGACCCTTGACATAATACGGTCCTTCACTCGTAGGATACATCCGCGTACCAAGGAGAGGACCACACTGTCCAATCAAATTCAGGATGACAATACCAGCTCCTCTTCGTGTGTCCGATCCTTGGTTGTTAATCACCCACGGTAGGATGTTACCAATCGCAGGGAAGATGCCCGCCGCAGCAATGAAGATGGCAAAGTATCTGGCACCGACAGAACGTGAGGTGGCCAGAATTACGTACCCGATTCCGCCAATTGCAGTGAGTGAAGCCACCATTATACCGCGCTGTTGAGTGCGGTCGGCAATGTAGGTTGTTGCAATTACGGTGAGGAAGGAGAGAAAGAATGGCGGTGCCGTCAGACCCTGGGCATTGACACTGCTGAATCCCATCTCCTTCAAGACTATCGCTGGCGTCAGTGTTGATTATATTTCGGGCGTGACTGGGCTGCTTACTCGTCGGCAGAAAGACTGGAAGTGAGGAGAAGGCGACATTGCAGGAGAAGTACATCAACCCTAAGATCCAGCCTTTTGGATCCGCTAGACCTGTGAAAAATTCGCGAATATTGATCCCCCGTACGCGAGTCGTCGCACCAGCCTGTCTGACACCTCGCGCCCAAGCTACCATTTTCTCTTCCTCATTTAAAAACCTCGCTTTTTCAGGGCTATCCGGCAAGAAGAAGAAAGCAATGACTGCCATAGCGACAGTCGGCAAACCCTCAACTAGAAACAGTATCCTCCACTTCGCCAACGACGTGCTACCACTCGTAATCCCATATGCAAGAGCACCAGCAAACGTATTCGCCAACGGTGCAGCCGACAAGAACAATCCAGATCTCAAACCTAGCTCGTTCCTCAAATAGAAAAACGACAGCAAGAATGGTACTCCAGGGCCATACGCAATCTCAGAAAGGCCCATGATGAATCTCAGTGCCATCATTGCGCCCCATGAGTTCGCCGCTGCCTGCATAGTTGAAACCAGACCCCATGTGAACACACAGAACGCGGCCCAATAGTGTGGGGGCACGACTTTCCACATTATAGACAGAAAGCCGAAGATGATGTAGGAGATGTAGAAGACAGTGAGGAGCCAGTCGTAGTCACCCTCTTTGAAGTGAAGGTCAGCCTCCATACCAGCGATACGTGCGTTGCCGATGTTTGAGCGGTCAAGAAAAGCGACTAGAGGTTGTCATTGAGATGATGTTTATCGCATGGACATTTGCAAGAACTTACGCAGGTACAGCGCTGATACCAATGGTATCAGGTTCATGTCCAATTTCCGGCGTACTCGTTTTTCTATTTCCGGGTCAATGTCTAACGTATCCACTGTTGCTTGCGCAGTGCCATCTTCAACTCTTGCCAATGCAATGTCTTTGTCAGTCTCCTGTACTGGCGTTTCTGCAGACGGCAATCCAGCGTTATTACTGAAGAACTTCATCTTGCACGATGTCGCAGGTCGCCCAGATATGAGCAATGTGGGGAAATTGGGGTTTAAGCATCCCAAGACTTGTACAAGACTTTTATGCTAAAGGCTTGACGCCCGAAGAACCACTACTCTACAGGTAGCCGCATCAACTTGCATCAGTCCGCTTACGATCAGCATTGACAGTTTCCAAACATAGTTAGATTGATAGGCTCAAATGTGAGCTTATGCGGGGATTTGTGGGGAAATCCATTCTCACCATTGAGTTTGATGCCGATGCCGGCTCTTACTCGAGTATTGAGCTTCGATCCTGATGTTGAAGGGGTCATCGAACTCGTATTTTGCACACATCTAGCCTTTACTCTATTGTGCTAGCAATCTCCCGATCAGAAATGTTTGGTAAAGGTATTGTTTGTACCATGGTAAGCTGTTGCAACTAGTATACAGCCCACCCATATCCGCTC
Organism: Leptosphaerulina australis; assembly: GCA_026120165.1. Taxonomy (NCBI): domain Eukaryota; kingdom Fungi; phylum Ascomycota; class Dothideomycetes; order Pleosporales; family Didymellaceae; genus Leptosphaerulina; species Leptosphaerulina australis. The sequence continues at coordinate 85,644 of JALRMI010000014.1, forward strand.
AAACGCCATCAATAAAACCAGTCTAACACATCTATCATACACGTGCACATCCTTTATCCGCCCAACATAGCTCTGCGATCAAAATGCTCCAATGTGTGTCATCTTTTCTCCCGGAGCAACTTGACTACCCAATGTTGGCAGAGGCGTATACTTTCTTTTCACAGGAGTCTTACCCCCCTGTCCTGGTAGCGTGTTGGTCCCAGGGTACGGTTTCTTCTCATCAATCTTGGGTGCCGGGGGTGTAAAGGGCTTGGGTTGCCCGGGCTTGACAGGTGTTTTCTTCGCCGTGGGATACGGACTTGTATAGCTTGAGCCTGCGGTGGTGCTGTTGTACGGCTTTGGCAGACCTTGAGGAACTGCTTTTTGGGCGTTGGGTCCGATACCGTTAATAGGTTTTGAGGCACCATTTACAATGCCGCCAACGCCTTTTGTTGCATTGTTGATGACACCGCTGGTCGCTTTTGTGGCTCCACCGGCAAAACCACCGGCTGACTTGGTTGCACCTCCAGCGAGACCTCCAACGCCTCGTGTTGCACCTCCTACCAGGCCACCCACTGGTTTTGTGGCTCCGCCAACGACTCCTCCAGTAGTTTTTGTTGCGCTGTTCACACCCTTGGATGCCCCCCCAATGACACCACTGGCTGTCTTGGTGGCTCCGCCTGTAACGCCTCCAATGGTCTTCGTCGCTCCTCCTGTGACGCCTCCAGCTGCCTTCTTCGCACCACCTACTGTCTTTTTTGCGCCAAGAGGTACATTACTCGTTGGACCTGCGATTGATCGTCCACCAGCCACAGAACCAGATGGCTTGGTATTTGCAGGCATCGAGTTGCTCCTTTTTATAGCTGGTTTGCGTGCCGTGGAAGGCAAGGCTTTCGACGCCGATGAAGGCTGGTAGGTTTGACCTGAGAGCTTGGAGCCGTATCCGGTGGCAGCCCTCTCGATGCCTGGCGGTTGTCAGTATGCTAATTCGATGGATGAAGGAGGTCAAGGATAGCCATGGCACGTACTGCTTCCTACACTTCGTCCTCCGCCTTCAATCAAGTCACCTGCTTTGATCAAAGCATTGCCTGCATACTCGCCACCTGTCTTCTTCGCAGCATCGACAAAGCCCTCAACCGAATTCCAAATAATGTTCTGGATGAAGCCTGCCATTATGGGTTTCTTCTTGTCGTTATGTTATCGTCGACACTGTGTCTAGACTCAGCAAAGAGGTTCGACAGTAATGCTGATTCGATAGTGATTCAGTATACTGATATTATCAGTGTTCAATTCATATCAAATTCGTGAAGATCTAGATGACAGTCCGATGACACCTTTGCGCCACAAACCCTCGATCCTGTTTCTCGAAACTGGATGCCCGTTGCCGCCCCCGCGATGACGTACCTGTGGCATAGAAACTTGCAGGGGTACCGCGGCTGGACCCGAGAACATGCAAGGGAGGGACTGAGATCTTGGGGGATCATCTCTGAGCGCGTTTTCAGAGGTGCGTGATTAGGTGGTTGCAGATTTGTAGACTTGTGGTAATGGGATTTCAATTTTAGAAATCCAAGGATAGATATTGGAGACTATATTCCAATACATGTTCGCAGCTCCGTGACTCTAAGGAATTATAGCGATATATACATGCTGAAAAGATTAATAATACTTGAGTATACGGGTATCCAACACTTGAACAAATTCATTCCGCACCCTATGCTAAATCCATGGGCCTTTGATGTATACTTATTTTGTAGCCAATTTCGGTGGACCATTCGTCTGTGAAGCAGGTGGTGCTGTAATGATCTTCTTTGGCCCCGATGCGGGTAATTTCTTCGGTGTACTCGCTGTCCCGTTTAGCTTTGTTGGCAGCTTTGTAGGCCTTGTTTCAGGTGACATTGTAGACTTTTTTGTGGTGCTTGTTGAATTGCCCAGCGTAGGTAGTGTCTTTTTAGGCGTCGGCGTAGGCTTCTTGACTGCGGGTTTAAGCACAGGACTCGACTTTGTTGGCCCTGGCTTCTTTGCGACCTCGATTTCACCACTGGGCATAACTTTGATTGGTACGCCTGAGGAAGTCATGACTGTGTCACCCTTCTTCTCTTGCGCCTGTTCAATCTCTTTTTTCCCGATCTGAAGCACAAGACCATTTGCCGTTTCGATTGTAGTTCCGTTAGTTTCCTTCGCGTCTTCTACTGCTGGTGCTGGGACCTTGATCGACACACCAGACGCTAGAGTAATCTCCTTCATAGGTCCTATAGGCGGTGCAGGCTTGGGCTTGGGCTTGGGCTTCGTAGCTGATTTGGATTTGGTGAGTGCTACTTTAGGCTTTACGGGTCCAGTAGCTGTAGGTTTCGATTTCGTTATAACACTAGCTGGCTTACGAGACGAAGGAGTATTAAGAACGGCACTTTTTGCTCGTGTGGGTATTGGTGTGGGTGTCGCGAGGGTCTTCGTTGGTGCTTGGGGCAGTGCTGTACTAGCTCGTCTCATTCCACCAGGCATTACTGCACCGTTCTTGATAGCAGTCTCTTTTACCAATTTGGCCAGATTCTCTTGTGTAAGTGCTGCTACTTGTGGGACCTGCTGCGGGTCTGCAGCTTGCGCAGCTCCTAATTTTGCTGCACCTTCTATCATCTTTTCGAGTTGATCTGGACTTGGAAGTCCTCCCATTTCCCCACCACCGCCTAAGAGTGTTTTCATGTGCTGCTCAAAGAATTCCTTCCCACCGGGTATGATATCCGCTGGATTGGCTCCGTATGCAACAGTCAACGCCATCAAGACACTGCTAATAGGGGCGAAGATTTTGACGAATTCGTTCCAGTTACCGGACTTGACTTCCGTCTCAATCTGCACAGCCGGCCTGGGGACGCTCCGGATGCTTTGTGAGCCTTGCGAACTGCGTTCGCCCATGTCGATATGGTCTTTCCAGAAATTCTCAGCGGGAAAGCGTGTGTGCTTCTGGAAGTATTCGAGCATATAGTCCTTCTCTCGCCAGCGGTTGCGCAGCCATACATCAAAAGCTTTTGTGTTCTGTATAGGAATTTCGCTGATATGAAAACGGCGCCAGTGCATGTTAACTGATTTTGGAGGACGACCTTCAAAAAAGGTAGAGCGCAATGTAAAGATATCTTGTCCAAACTGACCAGGTGGTACACCCTCATATGCAATGGTGCAGTCATACAGCCATTCCGTTGTATCCTTTAATTCATTCAGGCAGAATCGCAGACCTGTACTTCGGGGTAGAAGTTGATGTTTCATGTCTTGCAGGTTATTCTTTGCGGCCCATGCTTTGCTTTTCTCCCTCGTTGTGGCCGATAGATTCGTTCCTTCTGGGAAGATGATGAGCCACATGGGCTGGGTGACACTGTTGAGCCGTGAGAGTGCTTTCTTGAATCGGCGCTGGTCTTCTTCCCAGTTCCTAGCTAGGAAAATAAAGTTGTAGAACTGCGCGCTCCAGCCGATGATGGGAATATTTCTAAGCGACTCTTTTAGGATAATGTAAATGAAGCCATGCATATTGTTCGTGTAGGCAATCCACCAGAGATACAGCCAGTCAGTGTATAGTTGATGGTTTGCCATCAAGACTATACGATCAGCGAAATTGCACTGTAAACTTCCATCCTTCTTCTGGATAAGCTGACCAACCATACTCGAGTCTCCGCTGACCCGGACAATGGTGGGCGCCCACCATTGGGTCAGACAAGTGATCAAGATAGCAAAACATTCCTTTGTATAAGCCATGTAACCTTCATAGAATTGAGGATCGATCAATTTCAAAGGTGCTCCCAGGAACTGCGATGCGCTGATGCTGTGCTATAGTCAGCATAAAAAGTCACGGCAGCTTACGAAGTTTAATGTCATACGCCAGAACCCCAGACAAGAATGTTGATGCCAGCGTGAACGCTCTCTCTGCTTGCGTCAACTCGCCATACTTCGGTGGACCCGCAGGGTGCGCAGCAATATTGTCCTTTGACACACGTAACCCTGCACCTAGATCATCCTTCTTCTTCTTAATAGCCGGCGACATTTTCCAATTGCAACGGTCGTTGCAGATAGAGGACTGGGCTCAGAGGACGCCCATCACGGGGCGTGAGTGTGGTTTCGAGGATCAAGACGTCAAACGTCACATCAGGCAAATGGTCGAGATCAAGTTGTCGGTTCCACAAGTGCTGATCGCAACCGCTGCCACCCCTGCTCATGCGTTGCGATGACGTCGTTTGTGGCGCCTCTTCCAACTTTGTGGGGCTGGTTGCAAGTCAAGATATCGTGGATCCCCGTTTCCCCATAGCTGGTCATTCATACTGTGATATACCTGGACTTGATACTCGAAGCATCTGAATCATCACATATCGCATTTCTAACTTTTGGCATCCAATTGCAAGGTTAGTATGTACTCCTCTGCAAGCGGCCGCGCTCCTCATTCGACGCATGTCGAGATATGCACACGAGCAGCCATGAGCTGAATGTCGATGCTAATAAACAGCAGCTCGATTGTTCACATCTGAAACCTACTACTCCATAAATCGAAATGCCCGCCTCGGTAGCCTCTGCGCCGGTGAACCGCACCTCCGCCAAAACCGCAGCCTCGCGCCCTAAAAAGGCTGCATCAACGGCAGGAAAGAAGACACAAAGTACGGCCAACGGCGCAGTAAATGGTGTCCAGCAGCACGCATCCCCCTACACGATCATGGCGTCTCGAATCGCAAACCGTGTTGCCGAGATGGCAGAGAATATCACTTTCGTTGAGCGCGAAAGGTACGTTACTCCGTTAGTCCCTCCATTTAGGAGTAGTGGCCGTTAGAATCCAACGTTTCACTGCCATCATTTGTAACCTGATCGACGTGACATGTACTCACCCATGTGGCCGGCGGACGAACCATTTCTTCTTGACTGGTGCGCATATTATATGGTGTGTTGATGGGAAAGAATCAGTTTCCGCGATTATCCATAGACGATTATGTCTATGTTCCATACTGACTTCACAGTAGGACACCCTCCCAGCCTCAGGTCCAAGAACAACACCAACAAAAACCGGCCTCTAAAAAGCCCCCTCGTAAACTTGAATTACGCCTCCCCAACTCCGGTCAATCTCCCACCAACATTACATTCAGCGCGCCGTTTCTCGATAACACCTTGTCCAAACTGTTAGCGCTGCAAAACCGGATGCTGACAGTCAGCAATGATATTGCAGCGAGCGAGGACGTCGACGAGAAGACAAAGCAGGAGCAATTTGCGCAAAGTGCTGAGTTGAGTAGGATCATTGCGTTGATATGTGCGGAGAAGGCTAGGCAGGGAGCTTGAATTTGTGGTTCGGATATCTTGAGTCGTATTACAGTTTTGGAACATGTGGTCTGGAGGGGGGCGACAGTATAAGATGTTTCGTATGGCGTTAAGGCATAGTACGTTTGTTGGATCTGAGAAACGATATAGCCTGTATGAGTATGAATAATGACGAGTAACTGAAATGATTAACTACTCCACTAATTCATCTCCCCAGAGAGGCCTGAAGGTGACACTACCTTCGGGAGTACGCTTGGCGTTGAAGGCTATTATCGCTCAGTTATTTATTATACCATATTGTGTCGTTAACTTCTGAAGGTGTTCAATCCTGTCGTTCGAGTATCCTCTCCTCATTAATCTTCATGCCACTATTGGAATTCGTTAATAGTCAACACACCACTGTGTTGACGACAGCACGTTAAATGATAAAAACAAGCTCAGTCAACAATCAAGCACCAAAACAATACAAAAGCCATGCGATGGACTCTACCTCTTGGTTTTCACCGCCTGCTCTTCTTGCTGCCGCATAGCTGCTCTTGCACTCCTCGAGCCGCCCAACTTCGGACCTTTCGGCTGATCTCTCGCACCAGACAGCATGGCAGGCTTACGTTGTTGCCGTTCCTCGATGGATTCAAAGTACTCCGTGCGAAAGCGCTCGACCATATCGTCGTCAGTGCCGACGAAGTGAGGGTTGGTGGGGGCTTCGTCAAAGAATTCCACTGTAGTTTTTAGCAGCGAACAATATGAATTAAGAGGATAGTTACATTTTGCTTCACGGAGTACTGCTTCGACCATTTGGTCTCGCCGCATGTCGTCGCTGTTCCTGCGTTTTGGTCCGCGCCGTGGCTTCACATCTTTGCCCAGGCGGATCCTAGATGCTGGTGCTTCACCCTCGAGTCGTTTCCAATCTTCGTGTGTGCGTGACGCAGCTTCTGGACCTAGGTCTACTTCCTGTAGCTTTCCCTGGCCAGCAGCTACTCGACTGCTGCGCTCAGAATCATCATCGATGGAACTGCTGACTGCCGCTGCCTGGACAGCGCTCGAGGCGAGAATATGCTTGAGATCAGGCGCGATTGCAGCAACAGCTGAGTGTAGATGTTCTGGTATGGGCCAATTATAACGGCGATAGTTCTGTTCAGCCATACGGGCTTCTACATAGACCGTCCTGATAGATTAGCCTTTGCTCACTATTGTTCTATGCTTGGAAAAAGCAATACAAAGCAGAAAGATATATTGTTCTAATCACTCACATCTGCTTGTCACTACTGTCCACTACCTGCCCGGTCTGCGCAATGAAGCGACTTGTATACTGGTCAGGCTGTGGCGCCTCCAACTGCAGGAGCTCCATTTGTGGTGTTTCTGTCTTAGGCACAACATTTTTGAGGCGATCACGGGGACGCTTTCGATTGCGTAGAATCTCCCTCAGATTCGACACTGACTCCTCCTCATCCTGGGCAGCTCCCAGCGTATCAAGTGGTGTTGCAGTATCTAGACTCTGCGTGTTCACAATTTGCGGTGTACCGTCCTCTATGCGTGCTCGTTTTGTGTACGTGGTCTTACGGCGCTTGAAGCGAAGGCTTGGTGCTATGCTATCGTTTCCCAATGTTGTCATGGTCGGTGTTGGCGTGAGGTAAATGGTGGATTTCGACTGATCAGTTGGTGAAGGACCGAGGTACGCGCACAGACCTGAAGACCAACGTCACTCTGCTACTACAGTCTTCAACGATTTTCACTTTGGCAATTCCTAGAATCTGAAAGGTCTCTTCTAGACCTCCAACCCTTGAGACGAAGGCTTTTCTTTTGGAAACAGTGGCGAGACGCGCCATCATGATCATTCATCAAATCATGAAGGCAAAGCGGAGAATGAAAGAAACAAACAGTACTTATTAAGTATAATTATTAGAACAATTCCTTAGCATTGTGGCTAGTGTAGGAGACGCGACCAGGCGGAGGAACAAAGTAGGGTGGCTGCAAGGTATATTTTGATACTATGGCATTGTGTAGTGTAAGAACAACCACACAAGAAGCTATGTGCGCCAGATCGTTGGCCATGCCTACCACACGAACTTTCCTTTCGCCAACCTGAATTAACCTACATCTTCCCGAAGACAATAATGGACAAGGGAGATCCGTATCTTCATTCGTCAGGTCCAAATATCCACATTTTTGAGCCATTGCAGGAAGATCATATAGAGCAAGGAATTAGAACAAGATATGCCAATGGTACCATATATACGCGTACGTTAGGCGCCGTATCAAAATAGAAAGATATCTAGTGGCCACCTCAGTACAACCGGGAGGCAAGTCATGCATACATCTAAACAGCAAACCTACGAGCGTGCCCATGTCCTCCCTTAGCAGATCATTTACCCTCACCACTGTATCCCCCCTCAGGAAGGCCACGCTTGCTCGGACAAGATGAAGGGAAGTCGAAGCAGCCTGCACACCAGACATCGCGGCATATGGGGTTGAACTTGGACATGCAGTTTTGCTTGCACTTACAGTCCGTCCAGCCATTGCCCATGTTGATACACCCCTGGATTTCGCAGGCGCAACGGGCGCAGTTCAGGAGTGAGGATGAGGTGCAAGAGGCGGCGATGAGAGGCGTGAGGAGAGGGAGGATAGTAACAAGGGTGGTGAGGCGCATGGTGGTAGTGAGCGTTAACACAGAGAGTACTGAAGACGCGTGTAAAGAGAAGAGGCGGTAGAAGTGTGCGCCAGTGCGTCTGTTGTGTTGATACTGAAGAGAGGCAAGGATGTGATCTTGTCAGCCTGGTATTAAAAACGGACACTGATACTTACTCTGTAGCTACACAGAGAGCAGTTTGTGTGTATGCTTTGTACGCGATGCTTTATAGTCTCAAAGAAAATCCTGGGGCTCGAATATAGTCACTGTGCGCTTAGTGGCATAGTGAAAGGGCATGCCCCAATATTGGAACAGCACATCCCATGACGTAGCGGAGATTGCATTTCAGAACCTATACATGGTCGGCTACATGTGACATATTGTCCACTTTTCGAAGTCATTTTACAGAAGTTCACGTGAAGTCTTGATTTGACAGAAATGGTATTGAGTAATCTACAGAGTCATTGAGCGATTAACCACCAAATGCAATGACTTTAGATACTGAGAAAAGAGACAACTGTACATATTTACAAGCTCAATCAAGAGCACCGTCCTTTCTCAGAGTCTCGTTGCCCCAAAATTCACCCTTCAGCGTTGTCAAGCCACCAGCCGGCTCGCAGCTCTGCCTTCCACTCAATGGTCCAGGAGATGGTAGCTTGACGCCACTGGCTGCATATCCTCGTCCCTGGGCATTGAGCGCAGTCTCGCCCTTGCTTTCCTGATCGGCACCGCTTCCACTGGCAAGGCCAGGAGCACCGGGCTGGGCACCAGTAGTCTCAGCAGCATGCTTGAGAGCATTGAGCAGCGACTGAGTAGTTTCATAGGTCAGATCCTCGTAGAAATCATCATTAATCTGAACCATAGGGGCGTTTGCGCAAGCACCGAGACATTCGACTTCGGTCATGGTGAAAAGGCCATCCTTGGTGGTCTGGCCGTGGTGGATACCGAGGGTGTCCTCACAGGCCTTCATTACGGAATCGCTGTTTCGGAGCATGCACGGAGTCTATGGTTTATCAATTGTTGCCCACAGCCCGCTGGTTTTGTCTCTTACCGTTGTGCAGACCTGAACGTGGTACTTGCCTACGGGGGTCCTGTTGTACATAGTGTAGAAGGTCGCGACCTCGTACACACGCATAGGTGGCATCTCCAGTATCCGCGCAACCTCATTCATGACGCTGATGCTAGTGAAACCGTGCTGTCGCTGTCCGAGATCGAGAAGCGGCATAACAGCAGCCTTCTTGTAGTTGGAGGGGTATCGCGAGATGATCTCCTTGATGAGCTGCTCATTCTGGGCACTAAATTTGAATGGAATTGACGGGTTGTTCTCCGGAGTATCACGATGCTGTAAGCCGTATTAGCAGTGCAATTAACATTTGAAGACGTAGTGAGGAGGTACTCACAACCATGAGGTTGTCGCTCCGCACCGTCTGGGAGACGCTGAATGCGCGCCATTGAGGACGCTGGACACGGAGAGCGCGCGAAGCACTGCGGAACGCAAAGGGCACCAGCTTTGAGGCCATCGTGAAGTGTGCTGCGGGTTGGAGGAAGGCAATCGTGGACATCATCGCCAATTGCCAAGGCGAACTTTCGGAAGGAGCTCGAACCAAGCAGCCCAGTTAGTTAACCAATCATATCAAAGCACTTGTAATCTCAAAGGCTTTCTCAACCTCGATGCTTGTCTCGAACAATTTAACATCAAAGACGCTTGCAACAGGCAAAGGAAAAAAGCCATTTTTTACTATTAAAGCCATTGGTATTGTATTCATCAACGGATGTTGTCAACAGATGACCTACGTGTAGAGCCTAAAATGGCACCTTTGCCTATCATACCACCTTATATATGACGATGCGTGCCTATATTGGATCTCATGCCGGCTACAAATATATCGTATAAGATTTTTGCATTCAAACGGGATGACTTGCTGTCTGTTGAGGCGATGAACCTTTCAGCTACGATGCACTGCTGGAGACAGTATTCCAGCCAGTATACCCACACATCGCCTCGATGCAAGCCAAGGCACAGGACCCACGTGACAGTCGTCCAGTAAGGCGGTCAAGCGCACAGTTGTTGGCATTGCAGTATCCGCAACCTTCTGTTTTCAGCTCTTGATGTGGAGTCCAGACGCTGGTTCGGCGCTTGCGCCTCACTTTGTGGAGCAAGGCGAACAACTAAGTGTTCACACGTTTTGTTGTGGACGTATGCAGCAACACTGCCAACACGTCAAACACTAAGACCGCTTCATTGGCGTGCTCCACTTCTCTGATGGAAAATCACATGGGCCGCATACGCGGCTCATTTATAACCCACAGCAACTATAACTATGCACGAGTTATCAATCCCTTTACCTGGCAGCACATCACCCATACTGTAACCTCTTGTATTAGAGGGTGGTTGCGGCAATTTGATCCAGGATGTGCACCTTCACATACACGCACCTCGAATGCGGCCACAGGAACCAAGACCATGTTGATACAAGCAAGTGCAGATACTTCGCTCGAATTGATGTACACTGCCAACCCGACAACCCACAGCATGTAGAACGAGGAACTAAGGTTATCACCCGGGAGAAGGATGGTTTATGCGACAAATGTATTCGCGAGGCACAGGAGGAGAGAGAGATCGCAGCACTAATGAGGGAGCAGAGAGAGGCTGCAAAGGCCAAACAAGCTGATGCTGAGGCCTATAGCAAACAGCAGGCTGCATGGGAGGATGAGCAAAGAAGGGCAAGGCGGCGGGAGACAGCACGGCTGATTCAAGAGAAACTAGATAGAGAGGAGGCTGAGCGTCTACAAAAAGACGAGTATGATCGGGCAGAGCAAGAGCGCATAAGACGTGAGGATGAGGAGGCTCGTAAAGAGAGACGTGCTGCAGCAGAACGGCGGCGGAAGGCTGCTGAAGAGGAACATAAGCGGAAACAAGAGGAACTGGCTAGGAAAGAACAAGTTGCTGCACGTCGAAAGAAAGAAAAGGCTGATCTCGAAGAAAAATTAGCGAAAGAAGAAGAGATTTGGCAACAGCGCAAGCGGCAAGAAAGGGCAGAGCAGGACGCTGCACAGCAGGCGAGAGAAGAGGCCGAACACCAGGATGAATTGAGGCGGATTGAAGAGGAGGCTGCCCGCAAGCGACGCCAACGAGAGGACGAAGACGAAGCTGAACGCCTCCAAAAGGAGCAGGCCGAAGAAATTAGAAAGATGTTGAAGGCAGCTAACGAGAGCAAGAGACGTGATGAAGAAGCTGAACTCAAACGCCAGTATAAAGAAGGATTCGAGCACCAGGAAAGAGTCGAAGAAGAGAAACGTAATCGTCTGGCACTTCGGCAGTCCAGCGATGCAGAAATGGAACTCTGGCACAAGGAACAGATTGAGTATAACAAGACACCCAGGAAGGGCGTACATGCTCGAGAAGATCGAAAGAGGCAGGACAGAGATGCTGAGTATGCAAGGAGTATTGCACAAGAGAAAGCAGACTACGAAACTCACGATAGGGAACGTGAAGAACTGGAACACAAGTTAGCTCAACAAAGAGCTGCATCTGAAGCGAAGGCAGTGTCGGCAACGCCTAGTAAGCTGTTGCCTTCTGCCCCCAAATTACCTATAGAATACAACAAAATGGTCGGACACGTTGGAGCTCCTGAGATTGGCCCTTATACCCTTGGAAACGGTCGTAGGGCACCGCTCCATGAATCACAAAAGATCCCTGTACAACCCAGGTCTCCTGCAACGCCACCATCCAGCTTCAAACCAGCTCTGGCTCCAGTGGCTCGTCTAGGAGGGACGATTCATTCCAGCCCAACGGAGTGGAAAGTTCAGCAACCGAGTGTTACGAGCACACCGTCTACTCCGGATTGGAAAAAGAACAGCCATTCACGAGTAGGATCCAAGGGCATTTCTTTGCTCGAAGAGCCAGCAATTGATCCGGTTCTGCAGCGCAGGCTAGACGCACAGCGGAGAAAGTGCGAGGAAGAAGATGCAGCAAATGCAGCCAGGGGTGGAAATGCTACATTGAAGGGTGCTCCGCTTGCCACAAGCACTACTCCCTCACTTGCAGATCCCAACGCAACAGCTGTGTCCGCTGATCCTCCGCCTTTTCTGCCACAAGTGGTAATGAAACTCACTCCCCCTCCACCCACAAAGCCCAAGCCCGCGCTCAAGCCAAAGCCCAACATTACAGGACCCGTTCCAACAATTCCGGCGCTGAAATTGCCAACACGTACCCGCGTTGACTCAGCAGCAGCGGAAGGTCTGACCGTGGATAAGGAGTACAATGATGAGAGCGCATGGGAAGAATCCGACAGATATACGATGCGTGCACAACGTCTGTCACAGGCTGAATTTGACAAACAGAGAAGAGCTGGCTGGACCGGTGACCAGCCGTGAGCAGGTCACGCATATTGAATGTGCTGTATAATATGACAGCTTGGTGTGATGTATCGTCGAAACTGGCGTATAGGAGTGTCTGTAGCTCTGTGTTAATTTAACGGTGACAAAACCCACATTAGTAATCAATGAATGATGCCGAGGGTGATGGAGAGGGCAGCGGTGGTCTAACCAAATGGCGTAATGAAGTATGGAAGTGCGCGATTCACAGGCAAAACTCATCATAGATCCGTATTTTACATCTGGTATCCAACCCCTCTGTCGTGAGCAACGATCGAAAACAAACCGCTGTCATTGTTGGCCGCTCAAAACGTATAGACATCTTTATACACAAGAGTTGCAGGCTTGATCCTGATATTACCAACATACCGCGCCGTATCGCCAGCTCTCTAGTCCAGAGGACACCACAGTCACTATGTGAGGTGATGGTCTCCACTGGACATATCTTACTTGAAATACAGCGGTTGTTTCGAATCCTATCTGATGACACTCATGTGCTAGAATTTTGTGCAGAGCACATGCAAGAAAAGTTTGAATATTAAATTGACTATTCTGCATGCTGTTGAGGGGAGCTATACTTGATTAAATGGCTGTATTGATGTTATACGGCTGGTGACATACTGTCTTACGACAGAGCAACCAATTCGCGGGTGGGCGACGATGCCGTCAACCAAAATTAGACCCCAACCACGACAAGTCTAGCTTTTTCAATGAGATAAAGCTTGTGCCTCCCTGTTCTGACAATTAGGTGCGTTTGATTCTGTGTTTACGAAACCCTTGATCTGTGTATAACAGCTTTTCAGACTCATTTGTTGTCCATACTACCGACAAGAACACGTTCTGTCCGGCTTGGGCTTAAATCCTTTACGGAAACTTCATATATTAGAGAAAATCCTTGTCCTTCTCTCAACCGGCAATCACTCGCTTGCCTTTTGTGTCAATCTTTTCTCTGGGTTGTACAACCAGTTCCAAAAAAAAACACCTCCAGAATCAAACCAACCAACTGTGCAGCCGCAGACTTTGGGATTGTTAGCAGATATAAAAGGAATTAGTGATTTACAGTTATTGAGATGGAAAACCAACCAAATTTGTTGACTAGACTCAAATAGAAAATCTACATACGTATTTCACGCTCTGTCATCTGTGACTCGGCCGCGGGAGTGCTGGACAGCCAGGGCAAGTATGAGGAGGCAGAGACGATACATAGGCAGACGCTGGCGACAAAAGAGAAGGTGCTGGGGCGCGAGAATCCTGATACGCTGACAAGCGTGTACTGCCTTGCCCACCTGCTTGCAAAACGAAGCTGCTACAAGGAGTCTCTCGCCCTGTACGACAGAGCATACGCTACATTCCCTATTGTCCTTGGAGAGGATCATCCAACTACCCGTGCATGTCACCAACACCGCTTTGAAGCGGTTGCGTCGCAACAGCAGACTCATGTCGTCTTTTCTTCAGCAACGGCAGGCTCGAGTGTAAGCTCGTATACTGCCAAGGCCTCCATGTTATCATGCGGGTTGGCAAAGCTCAGGATCAGGAGGAGCTCTAAACGTAAAGACGATGTAAGGGAATAGTATGTAGATGCACTACATTATACAACACAAATCAGACGTAGTGTCGCCAATCTGTTCCCTATCTGACTTAGCAGCATGTGTTATGAGAAACACTTGCTCGTCTTATGATACTAGCCGCGATACACGCACTATCGTGACAACAATAAGCGACTGTATTCGGCAGTCTTGTCAACAAAAACTCTCTCTTTTTTGTCGGGTGTTGCTAACCTTACTCGTAGCGAGAAACTATGAAACAATGTCGGTACTCACCGAGAGAGTTGAGAGTATCTAATCTGACGGTGTAGAGTTTTGTAAACTTACGTAATGCATGTCACTTTTCTGTTCCTATTCTCCTGCTCCAACGGCACTGGCTCGAATCGCCATACCGCACCCAGCAGCTCTTGCTTCTAGGCGTACTGGTTAACACATGTAGTTCGATGCACTAGAGTAGGAGTCGATCAAGTATTGCCTAAAGTATTTTCAAGTTAAGAGGTAGTGTTCACGTTGGATGTAGTGGTTGAAGCAGCAGTCAGACGGGTAAGATCGAGGGAAGAGTATTGGGACTATTGTAGCGGGTTTCGACGAAAAGCTGAGAATCAAGCAAAACACGACATAGACAGCAAAAGTTCAGATCTAGCTTTTTATGTTATACAAACACTCCAGTAACCTTACAATCTATGATATCATGCAGTACAACGCGATGCCAACCCCCAACTGCTCAGAAACGGCTGATGTCGCGGCCAAAAATCCAATTAACAGCCCTATGATTGTCAGTATGTGATGAGGCGTGCTCAAAGTTGGAAAACTCACCAGTAAACCGGTACCAGAATCTTATTCCTCCAACTGACCGTCCTGGTCAGATATGCTCCACGCCAAATCGCCCAAGCAATGTACCCTTGTAATCTGCCCCATTTGCCTCCCTGGAAAAGCGCATCCCAATTTCCGATATAAGCCAAAGTGCCCAAATCCTTGAACTTGAAGCCAGCTCGATCAAGGTCCTGCTTGTTGAGTCGTTTGGCTAGCCAGAGACCCTTTTGCGAAGCAACCTGCGCCGTTGCTGGATATCGCGTGCCCTCAATAATACCGCAGTCACCAAGAACATATACGTCGTCGACAACAGCTGCCACATGCTTGTCGTTCTTGCCCTGTGGTACGACTTTCAGACGGAGGCGGTCATCAGTGATGATGGATCCAGATCTCTCATCCTTCTTAACCTTCCAGGCTACATCTTTAGCGAAGCTGACATCACCCGCTGACTCGACAACCTGGAGGTTATCGGGAACTGCACGGACACTGCTGAGTGCTTGGTGCACGAACGGGTTCTGCATCAATCCAGTACTCCAGACGCACATACCCACACCAATCTCTCCCTCCTCCTTAATCTTTAGCGTGAAAAGATTATAGTCTTTCTCCGACCTCAAGCTACTTCTTTCGAACGGAGACCCCAGACTCAACTCCTCCACGTGATGTTTAGTCTTAATGTCGATGCCTTCGCGCTTAAATTTATCCATCGCATAACGCGCCAACTTTTCGTCGAACATTGGCAGGACCTTTTCTGCTACATCGTAAACGGTAATCTTGTGGTACTGAATCAGTTCAGGGTAGATTTTGGCCATGTCTTCGTTGATAAGATCGTGCAATTCAGCACTAAATTCGATCCCGGTAGGCCCACCTCCAACCACTGCAAAGTTTAGTAGCTGCCTCTTCATCTCCTCTGGAGTCGTTGGTAGTGCGGCTGCTTCGAAGCACGCCAAAAGGCGATTTCTTATCTTACGTGCATCGCCGACATCTTTCAGGAAGAACGCATGTTCCCTGACACCTGGTGTGCCGAAAGTCTGACTGTAGCAGCCGACCGTAACGATAAGCTTGTCGTACGTCAGATCAAAAGTCTTGCCTTTCTCAACATCTGACTGTTTTTCCAATGCCCGCTGCTCCTTCGTCTCGCCTGCATGGCGATCTTGAGTTAAAGCTAAACCTTGAGTTGGGTCGTCTACTGCTTGTTCAACGGTCAAAGTTCGGGTTTTGAAGTCTACATCGTCGGCCCATCCTTGAATGAATTCAACCTTGGTACGTCGACTTCTCACTGGTTCAAGGGCAGTCCGAAACTCCAGCGTTCCAACGGCTGTTGAGGCAAGCAACGGTGTGAATGCAAAATAAGACCTCGGGGATACAACCACCGCTTGGTACTTCTTTGTGTCGAGTTGTCTCGCAACAGTAAAGCCAGCCCAGCCGCTTCCCAATATAACTACTCTTTCTCGGTCTGTTTGGAAATAGTCAGGTTGCCTGTCTTACGAGCCTACAACTTAATAGGTAAAGGGTGTGTGAACACTTACTGTCTCGTCCTGCGTCTAGTTGCTTGATTGTGATGTTTCGTTGCTGTTGAGAGATGACCCGGTTCGTCAACATTCCGAGTTGAGGTCGTAGTGCAGCATGAAAGATGGATTTCGGTGCAACTAGTGAAGGTTTTGTGAAGTTTGCATTACGAAAGATAAGTTGCCGAATGCTCGGCGGTAGTTGATGCGCGCGTGGCAGTTGAGCTGGAGATGGCATTATTGTCACCAAATACTCTGCTTGAACGAAACAGCTCTCAATTATTCGTAATTTCAAACTTTGGTTCAGAACCACAGTGCTGAAGCTATTATCTGTTCATCACCAGAGCTGTTTCTCAGATAGCATTTTGTTTCTCGTCGGGTGCATGCGGAAGTAACAATGACGCACATCGGCGTCCTTGGAAGGGGCCTCGGCACCAATAAGGTTCGCTCATAGCTCTCTGCATCGCGATGCGTTCTACTTCCATAAGCACTGTAGAAATGCAAGTCTGATTCTTTCCGTTTTATTGAGCATCACAGGTAACAATGGAACGGGGGAATATGGATAGCTTAATATCTTTATAACAATTGTGAGAGCTATCGCCGAAACCTAGGGTATACATCTAGAAAGGAATACAAACTCCAAACAGTCTACTATCCCAGCATTACGAACTACAAAAGGGTATCTCCAAGAGCGCAACGAATGATGGAGTTACCAGCACGGATGGTATCACTTGCACCTACCTCATCAAGGCTTGGGTTGACCTCGACAAGATCGAGCGCGATCAGAGAACCAGTCTCTGCAACACACTCAGCGATGAAGTCACCCTCACGCAGCGTCAAACCGCCTCGGACAGCTGTGCCAGTGCTCGGTGCCCACATAGGGTCGAGTGCATCGATGTCAAATGACAGATGGATAGGGGTGTCGCTCCCAATCCAGGCCAGCGCCATGTCCATGACCTTGCCAATGCCATGCCTGCGTATGGATGTTAGCAGAACGTTCTCAGTTGGCTTCCTCGAGGCGATTTAACATACCTGTCAACATCGTGCATGGAGAATGCCTTGATGCCGTGTTCCCTCAGGATCTTCTTCTCGCCACGGTCGATATCGCGGAGACCGATGTAGACGAGCTTCTTTGTGCTGAGCATGTGGTGTGCTTGTAGCCAGCCAAAAACGTCTTCGCGTGTCTCTGTAGCAAGGCCAGTGAGAAAAGCAACGGGCATTCCATGAATGTTCCCGCTCTCTGATGTCTCAGGGGTGTTGATGTCGGCGTGAGCATCAACCCAGATGACTGCGATCTCCCGCCCCAGTCTCTCACGCATAGCTCTTGCCGTACCAGAAACGGTTCCCATAGCGATGGAGTGGTCACCACCAAGCGTTAAGACGAGCTTACCAGTCTTTGCGTAGTTGTACACCTGCTCGCTGACCTCCTTTGTGACAGCGCTGACGAACTTTGGTCGCTTCATGCCCCGGTAGTCTGGGTCATCTGCTGGCAGCATCTCGGCGTAGTTGTGTACTTGTCCGTCGAAAGTGACCTTGAGGTCCAGATCACCTTCAAGCTCCCTGATCAAGCCAGCTTCAATCAGGGCCATAGGTGCAGCATCGACACCTGCCTTAGGCTATAGAGCATGTTAGACACTGCATTTCTAGAAAAAGCATTAAGAGTATCAGAAGCATCATACCTGACCACCACTGAAGCCGACTGCGACGACACCGACATCCTGACGGTTGGGCAGGAACTTTGGTTGTATGGATGGAGCGGCAGACATTTTGACCTGTACCACTGTTAGATGCGCTTTCACATGATAGTGAGACAACATGGGATGGAACTGCTTGTTGCAGCTGTGCAAACGAATAGTGCCATAAAACACACGGAACGAAGCTGTAGTTGAAAGCTATGAACTGAGTAGCTTACAGAATGAGCGAGAGAATGCTGATGTTGTGATAGGTATTAACGAATCGCCCGCTGAAAGGGGACTGATGTATAGTTGACGTGTACAAGTACGGGAAACGAACACAAAAAGTTGGATGATTGCCAGAGGAGGGTCAGCTGGCGGTATTTATTACTGCTGGCCAGCCGCGCTTCTTACGTTATTGACTACACCGATTTTTCTCATCGCGGTTGAACCTGTACTTCACGATCAAACACCGTGTAGACATGCTTTTAGGGGAAGAGAGGACGCGCTTTTATCTGGGAACCCCCACTAGGCATTTCAGGTCCGGCGCGATGTCGGAAAGGGCAGCTGCTAGATGGAAACACGGATTCAGTGTTGATGGCATTTATCAAATGTCTCATCACCATGAATATTGAACAAATATCGCAGAGACAGCTTGGAGTTGCATGTATGTGTTGTTGTTCCCCGCAGGAATAGGCTGTTCCTTCCTCTGTCCGAATGGAGCCACTCCGGACTGATTGGCTATCGTGCGGCGAAATTCGGCCAAACCTTCAGCCGGCTCCCGGATAACAGTCAACCGCTTTCCATCGGCCTACAGCTGAGCTTCTCGGACGCCACCCTTCAGCAATTATTACACTACTTCCTCACGCCCATTTAGGGTTCTAACCCGGTGAAGGAGTCTTGCTCAGGCCAGCACATCTCAACATCAACCCACTGTCAGTCTGCTACGCGATACTGTTCTCCAGGGAGGCGACCTTGTCAGCAACCAACAGATTAACTTTGAAACTTACGCAGAGCGCCGTCAAGTAAGACTTTGCCTTTTAGTGAAGGTCTATGCTGAAATATTCGAGTCGTCTCTTAAGACTATACGAAGACTAAGCAACGCTATTGAAATGCGGTTGTCTACTCAGACTGTAAACGTGGGTAAATGCATACCTGCTGCGTGTATCCATCTTTGGAATAGCCATGTTTCTGGGTGTAGAGAGAGCTTGATAGCTGACAAGGATTAAGGACGGTAATTCTGATGCAGCGAAAACAGACTGTCTACTCAACACAAACCACGAGACCTCATTCACTGGCTCGTGATCACCTGGGATAAGCAACAGGCGAATGTAAGCACCCGGATGCAATGCGCATGAGACTTGTAAGCTCTAAGCTCATTCGCTCTCTAGCTGCATCTCGATTTAGAGTGATCAGAGATCTTATCAAAAAAGTGCTCAAAAGACAGCCATGTCGGCTATCCGGTTTGTCGCTGGCAAGCAAGTCAAGGGTCGACCTGCAACACATATCATCCAACTTCTTTGTCGTGTCAAGCCAAATGTCAATGTGAATCGAGAAGGCGTCACGGCTGTAACGGGTCAGATAATAGATGTATGCGTCGCAGCTCAAGCAAGAGAGGGGCAAGCAAACACAGCAATCGAAGCCGTTGTTGCGAAGGCGCTGAAAGTATCAAAGTCAGATGTGAAGGTTGCAAAGGGGATGAAGAGCCGCGAGAAAACTGTCGTAGTTCGTACGGGCGCAGACATCACACCAGCTGAAGAAGTCGAACGTGTACGAGCTTTGCTTTCGAGCAGTATAGCTCAATAATTATTAAGTGGGTACCACTAAAGTACAGCGTTTCCCCTCCAGATCGTTACCACCGGTTACATTAGTCATTAGAGTGCTCTTTCTTCTAAAAATTATAGCCTGAAATGCCCAGGACATCTAGTATTGCCACGCGCCGGGCTGCTCAGTGGATGCTGCTCAAAAGTTAGTTCCCGTGGTTCAAGTACACGACAACGACAAAAACTTACAGGTCAGAGCGTTGAAACCGAGACATCCATCTTTGTTCTTGAAGTTCTCAACCTGACCGAAAACCTGGTATCCTGCGTTAGCTGCACCGACAGGGCAAGCAACGAAACCGGTCTCGAAGTTGAGGTAGCCAAAGCTGTTGCCGTTGGAGGGAGCAGTCCTGCTAAACTTGTCGACAATGGATCCCGTAGGGATGTAGGCAGAGTGAGCACCAGTGTAGCTCAGAGCGCCGTCAGGAGCGACGTAGATCTGCTGACCGCCAGGGACGATGACGCCAAGTGAGAGAGTCTTGTCGCCGCCAGCTAGAACAGTGGTGTTGCCAGGAGGGCAGCTGGCACCAACAGACTCGGGGCAGTAGGATGAAGGCGGACCGCCACCGAGGTAGAACTTTCCACCACGAGCAGTCAGGGACTGTAGATGGATGGGGGAAGCGCTGCGGGCGGAGATGACAGTAAAGTAGCCATTGTCGGGGGAGGGAGTAGGGGTCGGTGTAGTGGTCGAAGTGGTCTCGGAAGGAGCATAGGAGGGGTTAGGAGCGTAGCACTCTCCTCCAGCGAGAACACCAGCGATAAGGCCTGCGAAAGCGAGAGCGTACTTCATTGTGATAGAATGTAACGATTATGTTGCTTTGGTATGTTTGGGTATGTTTGGGTATGCTTGGGTATGCTTGGGTATGCTTTGGTAGTTGATGGGATGAAGACTACGTACAGCGAGGCTGCCATGCATCTTTATACTCTCACGAAGAGGGGTATAACAATACTGCCCTGCAGCATGCGTCGCTCAACGGCCCTTACCTCACTGGGCGATACCTCAACCACGGTATCATTGTCCCAGCAGATTTTGCCAATACGGAACGCTCCGCGCTAATGCCAGGATCTGTATATAGACTGGTACTGTGGAGCGTTGCATTCTATCGTTCCACATGCTGATAAACTTCAAACAAAACACTGATCGCCTCGTGTTCGCGATATCACGGGTCACCAGATCATCACTAACTACCAATCAATAGGAATAGGCTCGGGGCTTTTAGCCTCAAATGAGGCGCATCATATGTATACTTTTACGAGGTTTCGATAGTCGGCGCTTTGAGAGTGTACCATTAATATTCGGCCGAAGCAAGGGCGATCGCGATGTGTAACTTACCCATTCCCAACGTGATGTCACAGACTCGTATAGTTTTCTCTTCGATGCAATTCTTTCGGCTCTTGAACGCTGTGGGGAGGAAAATATGAAGCTTAAAATGACGTTTAAGCTCCAACAGCCCCGCATTAACGTGCCATACCCGCAGCCTTAACTAGCAGCGCTTCTTCTCCCAGTTCGTTCATCCAAAAATAGTACGGACGTCCCCGTTCCTCTACATTCGATGCGATTCTAGGAGGGTACAATCGCTGCTACAGACTTACGATCTCTATTCTTTGCCGATGTTGCTCGTGCGGACCATGGTACAGTAGAAGAAACCTTTGCATAAATGGCTGCTAATACTCAGCCCATTGTAACGGTGGAGTGGCGGTACTTAGCCACGAACATGGCTTTGTTAACGCTTGTGGCGCTGTGCGATGATGACTAATGATGAGTGTCGTAGTTTTCGTATTGCAAGAGAGTTGGATGCAAGCGCAATTCTCTAGGCTTTGAGGAGCAGTCAGAATAGACGTGGACAGGATCTATGAGCGTGTGATTAGGCGGATGACTACAAAGCATGTTGCCTACACCGCATGGTGGCTTGAAATATATTGGAAATCTTTGAGCCTGTTGCAAAAATCGAGAATCGGAAGCAGCTTTCTGCAGGGCCAGAGACAACCACCATGTCAGACATGCTCGTACCGAACTACCAGTTCGTGGATGTACTCGCACTATTGGAGCCTGAACCCTTTAAACACTCGAGGCAAATCCATCCAGCAAGTTGGGGTGAAAAGCAGCCCACCACTTGCAACACGTATACACAAGTCTTCAAAGCCTTCGAGGAGGCTGAGGTTGTGTAAGGCATAAGGTGAAGAAAGATTCGAAAGGTCCAATAAGGGATAGCTAGAGGGCAAACTGGGGGCAAAGTACTACACTTTCTGGCGCAGATAGGAGCTTGTTCCAGTCTTGTACAGCCATTTGCTGTAGTCCTCGTATCCATGGTAGATGCTGTGGTTCATGGACACTGATCTGCTTGCAGTCCATGGTTCACAATGGTGTAGCACTTCGGTCTCTTGGCACAGGAAGCCGTTCACAACGTCTCGCAAACAAAGATATCTACATCCACAAGCAGAGCTTGCCAGAAGCAGTCCCAGCAGCAACCCAGTCTAGCGTGGGATGGAACTTCGCCACCGAGGGCACCGCTGTAATCCCATCTCCACCCAATTGCGCCAGTTGCTGGCCCTTCCCTGTATATATGTCCACAAAACGGTTCATGTTTCCAATACAGAAGCGCTGTACGCCATCTTGAGGGAATTGCTGCCAATGCGCTCGTAGTCTGTACACAATTAGCCTCAGCGTCTCAAGATTGTGGAGGTGGTTCTACATGGTAACCCATCGCCCGGTCTGATTGTTATGCGGCACAATAACGCTCGGCTTCATCTCAGCTTCTGTTAGTGTATGCCCAGCCTTCCAGTTCTTACAATCTCCGAAATCATAGATCTTAACTGTGTCGTCATAGCTCGCTGTCGCAACTTGACCTACAGAGTTCCATGCAGCATGCGACACGCTCAACCGACTCTCATGCTCACCAACAAGCGCGGGGCCCCTCTCCTCTCCACTACCAGTAATTTTGCGCAAGTCCCAGATCTTGAGCGTGCGGTCCAGCGATGCTGTAGCCACGAGATGTGGCTGCTGCGGGTGTAGACTGAAACCTCCTATTTTCTTGTCTGAGAGTTGGAAGATTTGCGCGTCCATGACTTCGGTACGCTGATCGTACATGCCGAAGCGGCCATCGAGTGTAGAAAAATAGAGTGTGTTTGCGTCGTCTTTGGAAATCTCGAGACCAGATAAAGGTGCGTCTTCATTCGAGTCACGGGGACCATAGACTTCGACTGCTACGCCCTTTGCGAGGTCGAGTTTTCGTATCGACGAGTCGTATGAGGCAGAGTATATGAGGTTGGAGTCGTGCGGGCTGAATTGGAAGGTGTGTATCGTTTTTGTATGTGGCTTGAGTGTGGTGATTGTAGGCCCTTCTGTGTCAGCATCTTCGTCGTCTTCTGTCTTGACCTCTGCTGCCTTTTGTGAGGCATCGCATATACCAAGGTTGCCCGTCTTGTCACCGGCAAATACAAGAGGCTTTTCTTCGGTAGGATGTAAGCCCATAGCGTAGATACGCTCAGGCGTAATCTTAATTTCGTTTGGCTCAAAGTCTTCCCAGAGCTGCAGTCCGCTCATCTTCTCTCTCAATGCCTTTACATCTTTGTCTGTAATCTCGTTCGCATCGTCAATCTCGAAGGTGCGTTCATATGGGTTTGCTGGTCCAACAATGCGCAAAAAGTTCCCGGTCTGATCCCAAGTCTTTCCAACAACAGTGATGTCGCCAAAATTGAAAGCGTCGCTGATGCGTTGTCTCTTTACACGATCGGCCTCCTTCATGGCGACGAACTCTTCTTCTGCCTTGCGCTTCGCTTTCTCGCTGTCGGCTTCGATGCCTCTGAGACGTGAGGATGTCCGTCGCGGTGCTGTCTCCTCAACTTTGATTCTTTTCGGCGTTGGTTTCTTCGATTTTGGTTTCGCGGACGCTGTTGCTTTGGATGTCGGCCCTAGGCCGGCTTGTGCGGCCTCCATCTCCAGGTTTCGGAGCAGCGCCTGCGTCTTCGCTATGTTTTCCTGTCTCTTGCGCTCATATTCGCTAAGCTCTGACTTCTTCGCTTTCGCCATTATGAAAGAATGCTGGCTTTTGCGGACAGTATACAGTGAATTGGTCTCTCGCGATTGCAACTGCAAAATCTGAAGGCGCGTCAAGACTGCGAAAGCGTAGTGTATTGGAAGACGAAGAGCGTAATATATATACAATTGAGGCGCTCACAGTGGAAAAGTTGACTCGACGAGGAATTTGTTAGGCTTCAGCCAGGCATCCAAGCGTCAAAAGGAATGGATCCAGAACGGAAGTGGTGGCGTCACGCGTCAAACGCGTCGACGCGCAAGTCACGTGATTTAACACCGCCGGACATTGATTCGCATCGTCGAAACACAATTCGGAAATCCGTATTGTGATTTTAACCATGCAAAGGTGACGTTACTCAACCCGTGCCATGAATGCTGGCGTCTCGGAACCCCGATGAACTGTAGTCTTGGCACGGTCTCCAGAAGTTAGACCATCACTCCACATCAGCCACCATTTGAAAGCTTAGCACCTACATTCACAATGTCTACAGTACGGTTACCCAGCACACTCCTCGGCGCACTCAGAACTAGTACATGTCGAAAAACACCAGCATTTCGGCAAAGATGCACATACCACTCCTATGACTACGCACAACCGCCGCCGTTCCCACCCGTGGAAACTAAGATACTGTCGTCTGCGTATGCACATGTTCCAAACCATGGATTCACAATTGAAGCGCTGAAGCTTGGTGCACAGGATGCTGGATATCTGGATGCATCGACGAATCTTTTCCCAAGAGGAGCTTTTGACCTGATTAATTACCATCTCGTCACCCAACGACTTGCATTGAAGGACTCTGTACAGTTTCCAGACGAGAAAGATGGGAAGAAAATAGGCGTGGGGAGTAAGGTCCGGGCTTTGACGTTGGCCCGGCTGAGAGCGAATGAACCTGTACTACGTCATTGGCAGGAGGTATGCAGTCCAAAATCCTCAGAGATGACATGAAGCGATATGAATTTGTGCTGATAGAATGATTAGGCCCTGGCCATAATGGCACAGCCCACCTACATACCGCCCTCATTGCACGAACTTGCTGCGCTTGCAGACGAGATTTGGTTCCTAGCTGGCGACACCAGTGTTGACAGCAGTTGGTACACCAAGCGCGCGTCCCTGTCCACCATATACTCCGCCACCGAAATCTTCATGACGCAGGATACTTCAAAGGACTTCCTCGAGACAGAGCAGTTTTTGGATAACAGACTAAGGGATCTGCAGATGGTTGGTAGTTTCGTAGGGAAACTAGGCGAGTGGGTAAACTATACAGGGCACAGTACGATCAATGTACTCAGGAGTAAGGGAGTGAGGATATAAGGAGACTCCTGGAGCTCTATATGAATCGTTGTATGATAAGAGAAGTGGACTGGCACATTTGGAGGGCCTAGGCGTCTGCGTGAGGTGTGCCTACATTGGGTAGGCCAATGGCCTGTAGCTGTATAGTACATATATTTTGTGAGACGCAAGAACGGCCTTAACGGATTATTGTCTGTGCCGCAGTGCTGTGGAGGACCCCAGCCATAAGGGCGAGATCTCGCTATGTGAAAAAAAAGTTTACCAAGTACAGTCCATGGAGTGTTATGTTGTCGAGTATTACCAGATGTGATTGAGCAACAAGGAGGCGAGAAACGGTAAAGATAATGTTATTTGAGCTTCCTATTAAAGTCTGCCATATCCCGTAGCTTAAAGGTGGACTATGTCTGGACAAATATAAGACACTCCCTATCAAAACACACATAGGCTTTCCCTGAGTATGGGAAATTGAAATTGGCCAGTGATGGAAGCCCCAATCGTCGAACATGGACGAGGATCATCGCATTTCAAACTCTAAGTCCTGGTATTACTAAGCAAGTCTTACACACAATATTGGTTCTCGTTGCGCCATCTTGTATTTTTGCACAGTGGTCTGTACCCACCTCATCAGGTAACTACTCAGATACTTGTATTGGCGACCGAGGCTCTAGCTTGGATGCGATTGTCTAGACTCGCAATAAAACCTTGTGGTGCCCAAAAATAACAGAAAGTTGTCCAGATCACAACACGTACCTTGTGTTTGAACTGCGTTGCCTGCTTCGAGGAACATCCGCTCACTTCCATAGTGTTTTACAGAGAACAAAGAAGGTCGCTGGCTGATTAGCTCATTAGGCTTGCTGTGACGAAGCTACAATCATCGGTGCATCGAGAGCATTGCTGGTAAATACCTGTTTATTCAACCGCCCGAGCGTCAGACATCATCGAACAGCGGAGCCGTTGGTGGCCTCACCCACCACAGTTTGCCACATTGTCAGAAGACGAATGCAGCCTCTCAGATTCTAGAATTAGTTGAGCTACAGCATCGAACCCGCTTTGGACAGCAAAATCAGGCATGTGACTGGTATCCGCGGCCTTATTAAGTACAAGGTTCGTGAACGCCGGTAATCGGAATACCGCATCGAAACCTTGCCCAAGATCGCGGATATACATTCGAACACGCGCGTTCTGATACACCAGGCAGATCATCGGCTGCGGCTGGCTGCAGCATCCAGGATCCTCAAACAGTTTATATACCGTTGTATAGGTCTCGTGTGCCAATACCTCCACATCGCAAACATAAGGCCTTGAGTTGGAGGCCCGTGAGTGCGCACCTCGTGTCCATGAACACAATTAGGGACGGCCTCGCGTGGCGAATTATCAGGCCATCTACCACCTACATCATCAGACACGACAAGTCATGATGTGATGCTCATTTTCCTCCTGGAAGATATTAGCTTATTAGAAATTAGACTGTATTGGGGCTCTGTGTATGCGCGTGCGTGTGTGGATGTCTGGTGGTGTTGTAGATGCCCTGACATATGTAGCTGAAACCAACGTCATCTGTATCGTAATGATGAGCCTGTTATGATGGCTGCTTTTATAGCGGACACGATGGTCTTGGTATTATCGATCAGAAGTAATTGAGGCTGTGGCGCTTGTAACGTCCGGTTGTCCTTGACAAGTTCCAAATTGTTGCAGGTTATCACCGATAGCATGGCTCACGGGCCCAAGTGAATGGATTCGGTGTCGAGCTCCGAGTGAACTTCAGGGTCTCCTCACATGGTGAGCGCCGGATCGAAAGTGGAGTGTTCATCGTATTCCAGTCTTATGCGGTGGATTTCAGGGTCCAGCTAAGCGAATTCTTAACCAGTGAGGGATATCGTTACGGGTGAGAAAGAATGACCTCATCGCTTTATTCAGGATGGCATTCAATGGTTTGTCCGACCCCGAAATCGTGTGTGCGATCAACCCGCAAGCTCGACAGTCAGACACAGCGTCAACGGTTCGTGTTACCGTAATTGTCAAACTCGGCTGCCTGCTGTGCACCTTGCGATTGAAGATCTGGAGCTGACGCTGACAGTCTTCTGTATGCATGGTAAATGTCCAGACCCAGGCATGCTGCAACAGCGGGGTAGGTACATAAAATGCTAGCCACAGTAAATCATTTCGACCCTTAGGGTCCGTGGGCGGGGTTGAAAGGCACTATGTATATTGTAAGCCAACGATCGTTCGTGTAGTGTTCAATCGAGAAATGGTGAACCAGAGGCTTTGCGATGGTTACTGCATCGGGCGATGGTCAGTGTTTGACAGGAGGCTCAATCGTCGATACAGATGACGCTAGTCGATGAAGTCTAGATGGGGCGATCTCAGAGGCTGGTCTTGGCGAGAAATACAAGGATGTACCGATCTCAGCGGCAGCTTCCATCAACCTCAAGATCGTGCTGGTTATGGCGAACTATTCGAGAATATGCCCCATATGGTTGCCGCTCGGGCGCCGTTTCGGCTGGCCTATTCAAACACCTATACACTCGACACTTTCCAATATTTACAACACGCTCTTCTACACAGCAACACGCAGCACCACACAACACCGCCCACATCCGACGAATCTACTTCCTAAGCCTCGCTCCGCGGACTCTGGATGCGATCGTGATCGGATTGCCACATATGGAGATTGTGCAAGTCCTGTACTTATAGCCTACCTTTGCCCCAGCAGCCTTCAAAGGCCTTTGCGACATGAACGAGCGCCCAGGCACCATCCCTGGTACCGCGACCGCACAACACCCACGCCGACCGCCAGCACACGAATCCGTCTCACTGCGGCATAGTCCGCGCGCCAAGCTTCAGCATGCAGCCTCTAATGTCGCTGCTGGTCACCAGTCAACCACACTGAGCACCTCGCCAAATGCCCCCGCCAGCGATAAGGCCAATCCACCCTCGAGCATCTCGCCACGCCTGCATCTGAACAACCACAGCTCAGGAGAGAGCAGTGACGCCGCGGGATGGTTTGAGAGGACAAACAATGACGCTAGGCACGACACTTCTTTCATCGACAACGACCCGCCCTTCCTCCTCCACAACTCATCCTCATCTGGACGCACACCGCCAGACGGCCAGTACACAGGCATACCGCCGCTGCCATACCGTCCTGGTCTGATGAATATCGGTACTGAGGGCAGCAGCACAGAAGACTTCCGCAGTGTCATCGATGATCTCACTATTGCAAACAAGAAGCTGAAGCAGAGGCTGAGGAAATATGAGAGAGTTTACGATGCCCACTTGCAGGAGGAGAAGCTTTTCGAGGTGAGGTTTCATGGCCTGCCAGACCACAAAAAGAAGGAGCTTGAGGAAACATTACGCAAGTTTGCCGCAGGCCTCGATGATTCCAGTGGCCGCCCAGACATATCTTTCGCGCCGACTCTGAACAAGGAAGCCACGGAGTCTTCGGCGTCTCGTTTTGCTGAATCTGGCTACGTCTCAATGTCTGCTTCTGGCCAGAACTCGTCTACGCCATCAAACCACCCCTCAAACCAAAACATTGAAAATCGAAAGATGACCAAGTCCGCGTATAACCGTCAACAGCAGAGTATTCAGTCATATCTTCACGACATTCCTCGGGGACTGCTGCCTCAAGGCAATGTGCCCATGTCGGAGAAGGCAAGGAAAAAAATGGTAGTGCGACGGCTAGAGCAGATTTTTGCCGGCAGACGCTCGGCTCCCGGAAGTCATCCTCAACCTATGCAGCAAGAGGAGGTTGCCCAGTCTGCAGCTACTGCTGACCGACGTGAGCGAGAAGCAGATGGACGAGGTTCGAGACCGGAGGGTCTGCGCACAGCCCTCATTATGCCTGAGCGAGTTGATACGGAAGGAGAAGGCGAATCGAGGTTGCAGATACCCGCATATCAGCGTGTGAATGAACAGGATTTTGCAGCTTCTGGTTCTGGCTCGCCTGATCAGCGCCCCACGCGACCTCTGGACTTGGATCCCTTCCGTGCTCAGATACCTGCGGCAAATATGGAGTACTTTCGACACCTTGGTTTCTCGCCACCAGACATGACTACCAGTACAACATCAGAAGAAGGCCACGGCTGGATATATCTAAATCTCCTTATCAACATGGCTCAGCTACATACCCTCAACGTCACTCCTGCCAATATCAGGGACGCCATTGCTGAGTACAGTACTAAGTTGGAATTGTCAAGTGATGGTCGCAAGATTCGATGGAAGGGCGGGTATGACTTCAGCAAGAACAGCAGTGACGGCTCGCCTGAACAACTTGGCGGCAACTCGCCATACCCAACAATGGGTTCGCAGAAGTCGCCCCAGAAAGGCTCCAAGACCGGCAACAGTGCCAGTATTGAAAGCGCATACGGCGGATCAGAGTATCGGGGCTACAACATCGCTCCTGCCAAACAAGAAACAAATAAAACTAAATTTGCATACAAGCCCTTGTTCTTCCGGAGGGAAAGCTCCGAAGACGATATCGACCTCTACGACCCAACCGAATCGACGGGTTCTCTCTTCCAACCTCAGCAGCGCGGTGACTCCTCAGGATTGGGCAGCTCGGCAATGCAGAGTAACATGTCAACCAGGCGACGTGACGATGGTCCCATAATCTTCTACAATAAGGCCAAGTTCTGTACCGACCTCACAGGCGACCGAGTGGGTGCCTCTCTGACTCTTCCTGAGAACTACAAGACTATCACGAGTTATCCTCTTGGCGCTCAGCTCAACACACAAACTAGCACCGCATCAGACTTCTGGGAGCCCAGAGGTCCTTTGGAGAACGAAGCGATGGATGTGGACTCTAAGAGCGGCACTCAAACTCCCTCTAGCGGAGGAGGTCTAGGATTTTCACCTGCACTTCTTCGGAACCATACCG
The DNA here is from genome assembly GCA_026120165.1 of Leptosphaerulina australis. Lineage (NCBI taxonomy): Eukaryota > Fungi > Ascomycota > Dothideomycetes > Pleosporales > Didymellaceae > Leptosphaerulina > Leptosphaerulina australis. The sequence goes on from JALRMI010000014.1 coordinate 115,464, forward strand.
GTACCGAGAGCCCCAATCTCATGGACTTTGAGGCTTCAGGATTAGGAGGCGTACAACCAGATGATAACTTTTCTATTCGTGTACAACGATCGCAGGTCCCGACCGCATCCACCGAGTTTCAGACCACTCGCAGGACAAGCCTGTATCCCGCTAAGATCCAAGCCATATTAGACAAAAACTCGTCTCAGCAAGACGCACTGCGTCGCTCGTCAATTCCGAAGAATACCATCAAGGAGAAAGTAATTTTCGCTGTCCGTCAGGACATGCCGAGTTCTGCTCTCCCACCTCCATCCTTCTTTCCGTTTGACTCGGCTTCTTCTGGAGAGATCTCAGACGACGAGGATGAATCATCAGACGTTGATGATTCGAACGAAGGTCCTTCCACCGCGCTACAGCTTCTCAACATTGCGCCTCCCGCTGCCAAAATTAACAGCAACCAGTCTGAAGCTACATCGGAGTCCTCTGAATCCTCTGATGACGATGACGATGACGATGATGACGACGACGATGAAAGCATCGATCTCTTAGCCACTGCTCGTCAGCAAGATCCAGATACAGTTCGTGCGTTTGAACGTGAGTATGACGCAGCGGTTGCTGATCGCCTGGCCGAAGAGATTGTGGCTGGCAGTTCGGCAGCTACCGCAGGTGGTGGCAGTGGATTCAACAGTCCTGTGAGCAATGCGGGCGATCTTTCTAAACAAGGAAATGGTCGGAAAACTGGTACTCATAGTACAAACAGTGCCGGTAGCATTTCCCCTCGGAGCAAAAACCTGAAACGCGCAAGGACGAGTGAGTCCATTGTCACAGTCATGAAAAACGGTTCCAAGGCATCAAAGAGCCAACGAATTGATTAGGGGGATTACATTTATTTCGCGTTAGCTGTTGCTCTTTAGGGCCTTGTTATATTAGCACTGGAGCGTTGATTGATGGATTATGAGTGCTGAAAGGCGTTGGTTAGGATACAGATACCCCCTGTTTTGGCAAAGAAAATATTCCAATAAATGAATAATACTACCACTATCCGCTTCACACTGTCACTGAACAATATTCACGAGGCGTTCTATCCCATGGTTGCTGACAAGTATCCTCGAATGAAATACATTGCTGACTTATCGATACGCTAATCCTAACCCGACTACGGTTCATCACTAGCGCAACGGCCCGCTTGTCTTCACAGCTGGTGATTCCTTCTCTCCACCCTCTCTCACACCAACACCCCACTTTAACCCGATACCTCGCCGCGACGCCTGGATAGACTAGATCTACTTACTTCTCGAGGCATAAGGGTAGCCGACAGTCATGTCCTCGTCGGTATTCTACAAGTTTAAGAACTCGAAAGAGCCGGAGCGCTACGCCTTCGATGGCAACGAGATCTCTGTATTCGAGCTCAAGCGAGCGATTATCGAAGCTTCTGGCATGGCGAAGAGCACCGATCTCAACCTCCACATCTATCACGAAGACGAACCGAGCAAAGAGTACGACGACGACACTACAACAATACCGCGCACAAGCACTGTTATCGCGGTACGGCGGCCAGCGGCTCGCGGTTTCAGCAAGATTGCACGCTACGTATCTGGAAAACCCCCAGTACGTGCCATCAAGAAGGACCCTGCCCCGGTTGTAGCTCCTCGCCCCAGTGGCGCGACCGAAACAGATGCAGAAGCCGCCTTCCTTGCAGAGTCTGCGCAAGTGTGGGATGCACAGAAGGAGTCGCTGTCACATGCCAAACCGGTATACAATAAGAAAAAACCTGTCAATGTCCCCAACTATGACCCGCCATCCGGCTACGTCTGCCGGCGGTGTGGTGTAAAGGGTCATTGGATCCAACAATGTCCTGAAAACGACAATCCAGACTTCAAACCAGTACATTGTCCCAAGCGTACGACTGGAATTCCAAAGTCGTTTCTCAAGGTCGTCGATAAGTCGGAGGTGGACGAAGACGCCAAGGGTGTTATGCTGAACGCCGATGGAGAATATGTACAAGTTATGACGGACACAAAAACCTGGGAGAAGTTCCAAGAGAAGACGCAAGCTACAAAGGTGCAGGCTGCCAATGCCGATGCTGCAAGCAAGGAGGTTCGCGAGCGAGGACTTGAGTGCCCACTAGATAACAGGATGTTTGTTCAGCCCGTGAAGACGGCTTGCTGTGAGAAGACCTACTGCAACGATTGTATCGAGTCATCACTAGCAGACAATGATCTTATTTGCCCAAATTGCGGAGAGGAAACTCTCATCGAATTTACACCTGACAAGGAAATGGAGGCCAAGATTCGCGACTATGAGGCTGAGAAGGCCAAGGAGAAGGCAGAGGCAAAGGCGGAGAAGGAAGCAGCGGTGAAGGAGGAGATGGCGGCAGCAGAAGCAGCAGCAGCAAAAGCAGCAACTGAGGTCGAGAATGCGAGTGCGAATGCCAATGTACCACAAAATGAAACACCTGTTGTTCCTGAAAAAGAGGAGCCAACTTCTGATTCTGAATCGAAAAAGCGGAAATCACCACCTACAGAGATTCAGCCGCCAACGGCACCCAAAGCTATGCGCCAACAACAGCAACAACCCCAGAATACTATGGAACAGGATTTTATTGCGCAAATGGAAGCGCTGAAGAATATGCCCATGAACATGCAGCAGAATATGCCCAACATGAACATGATGGGCATGCCGATGCAAAATATGCAGATGCCAGGCATGAATATGGGTATGAATATGATGCCAGGCATGCAGATGCCCATGGGTATGAATATGCCGTTCAATCCTAACATGCCACCTAATATGCAGATGCCGATGAACATGCCGATGAATATGATGGGCAACATGAATGGAAACGGATTTTATGGGCAAAATGCAGGTGGCCAGTACAATGATGCTTATGACCGCCAGCCTGTCAATCCGAATAGGCAGCAAAGGAGGAAGCCTAGGACGCCGGATTATAGATATCTTTAAGCAAAGTGCGAGGGCACGGCGCGTCTTCTTTTCGTGTATTATCGTTTCAATGCATGTTGCCGGGTGGTGACTTTGGGTGGAGTTCTGCTATATTGTCTTTCAAGCACGCTATTAGTGCTTCTGGGTAGCGACGAAATGTCAATGAAATCATCATGTCTTGGTGCCCTTTATGATGTGCAACCTTTGGCGACTACAGACATATATTGCTCAACAGCGTTTTAAATTAAAGAATGCTCTTTTTGTGAATTGATATACAACCACACATTTCTCACCTTCGGCAGGAACACGATAGAGCGCGACCAACGCCGTTGCTGATGATCGAGGCAGGTGAGTGTATCACGTGATCGTACTAAGTACGGGCGAGGGGTTATTAGACTACTTTTCATACTTCAACACCATTCACAGCATTGGGACACCACCACGTCGAAAGCCTCAGACCGTAACTGCAAAAGGTTCTCAGCAGACACAGTCTTCCATAATGGCCTTGTCATTCTTTTGTTTTTGATTTGGAACGCAACGACCAGGGGCATGTGAATCGTTCTCTAATCGATACTACGGTCTCACTAAGACCTCCATTTTTACAAAGTGTTTGCTCCCACCCTGGCTTGCCTCAACTGTAAGCCGACAATACCTCATTCATTGTGTTAAGCCGTCTGACTCTGCCATCTCCACACTCCGATGTAAGTTTTTGGCCTGCTGACGTTGAGCTGGCATAGCAGTGCGGAGCTGGCCTTGCGAGCTTCCACTCTTACAACATCACAAGAGATCCTGCACACACCCATACATGACTGGTGCATAGCGACATACGAGGGAAGCTGGCTACGACAGGCTATGAGACAAACAGTGGCGCCAATCTAGGACTGGCTTACGCAACTAGTTCGAAGGGGGAGTTTTTTTTGATTTCATATTGGAGAGAAATGTTTAAGGATGTTTGCTCATCAATGATTTTCTTTCTGAGGCCCTCGGCTTTGCTTTACAGCTTGTTCTAATGATCTCTTCATCGTCCCGCTTGCGTCAGATTACAGACTGTTTCGTCCTCCATCGTCGCACTTGCACCAAATCTCAGCCTTTACGTCTTGTCCTCTGTTTCCTCTATACCAACTTCATCCACTCTCAAATTTACTTGGCGCCTCCCGCATTACTACGGCAACACCACCTGCACGACGCGCGTGGTTCTGAAACCTGGGGTCTTCGATGCGAACCGAGCAAAAATGGTGCCTCAACGTAGGCGTTGATTGGCTACATGTTCGAAATGACCACGACGCCACCATCCTTCATTTGACACTGACATTGCCGATCCCGCGACCGATTTACACTCCATCCCATGTGTGACATCAGCTGCACTTTACGAGGCTAGCATCAACGAAGTGCAGGCTTGGATACTCGTCCTGAAATTGATATATAATGTCTGCTAAAGAGTTATCATGGTCTGCGTATCATTTTTCTTGGGTTTGTTTTTCTTGCTCTTACTTTTGGTGCCATTGTTCACGTTGGCTTCGCGCCATTGCATGACCATGTCAATTTCTAGCATCATGAAATCTTTGAAGAGAGCCTTCAGCAAGCTCCGGGGGAAGTCAATCAAGAATGAAACTATTATGACATCCGCCATGCCAACGACAGCTCCCGCTGCGGTAGAACAGAGTCATCAACAACAGGTTTTAGCAACAGATACCAGTGGAACATTGCAACTCGCCCTGCAGAACAGGACGAACTCGAGCAATGTCTTTGCCTACATCACTGGACTATCTATCAACAATGGCAACAAACCAATTTTCATCCAGTCTGATGGTAGGACTGTCTATTCCCCTCCATCGCCTGCCCAACCCCTAGCCAGCATTCCAGCAGACGTTGCCATCCCCCTTGGAGCCCCCGGTAACACAGTCACCGCGACAATTCCCAAGATAGCCGGCGGACGGATCTGGTTTGTAATAGACGCACGCCTAACCTTTTTTGTAAACCCAGGACCCAACATCGTAAACCCCAGCGTCACCAACCCATCTGATCCAAATATCAACCTGAACTGGACCTTTGCAGAATTCACCTACAACGACCAGCAGCTTTTTGCCAATATCTCTTACGTCGATTTCATCAGTATTCCAATATCTCTCAACTTGACCACCGCCAGCGGTGGTACGCTCAGTGTACCAGGGATGGGCCCAGACGGCTTCCAGCGCGTAGTCGATGAAATGCGCGCCCAAACCCAACGTGACGGGAAACCCTGGGATCAGCTCATCTACAGTGCAAATGGCAAACCACTGCGTGTTCTCAACCCAACAAACCTGCTTGCCTTCAACGGAAACACCTGGAGTAACTACTGGGATGCATATGTGAGAGCGGTGTGGGACAAATACCGCAACGAAGACATGATTATCAACACGCAAGCCAGCGCTGGCAACATTAGAGGGCGTGTTGTGGATAATCTCCTGCAACTCGGCGCTGCTGGTTCTTTCTCTGCTCCCTCATCTTCCGACATATTCACGTGTTCCACGGGACCGTTCCAGACTGGTCAGAACCTGGCTCGTGACGGCGTGATTCCGAGGCTCGCAGCAGCGTTTAATAGGAGTCAGTTGCTGAACACGCCGGGGAACCAGTTCCCTAATGGTGGTAACCCCAGTATGTACTACCGGGACGTAACGACGAACCACTATAGTCGTGCTGTGCACGCAGTGCAGAGAGACGGGCGTGGATACGCTTTCCCTTACGATGACGTTGTGCCGGACGGAGGGCAGGATGTAGCAGGAACACTGCATGCTGGAGACCCGCAAGTTTTTACTATCGCTGTGGGGGGGAACTGGATGTGAGGGTAGGGAGAAGGGCAGTCCTTTTACGTATACCCAGTTTGACTCTTTTTGTTCTACGTAGATGGCAGGGCAAGTTGCGCAACAGAGACTGTGTACACAGACTCCCTTCCATCGCATGCTGCAGTGACCTAAGATTTTCCATTCTCGTCAAGCGTGATCAATTGCCGCCCAAAGACATGCACGCTGCCCCATCGTGTCATCAAATCTCCACACAAAGAGAGGAAGTTGGTCGTGCTCCTGAGGGGAACGAGTACACATACGCTCTACACTCACACCATTTTGGATCTGTTTTTGCTAGTCTTGGATGACATCTAGAGGGTTGCTGAAAGCCATGTACACGCATGAATTTGAAAAAAAGGAGGATAAAGAGAAGGTGAAAAAGAAGCCGCAGAAAGACATGTGCTAAATGTGACAAGTGTGTTACATATGACAGGGTAAGAAAGAGAAAGTACGAACAGGCACGTGACATCAGAAATGGTAGTCTTCAATTTCAAAGGGGATGGTTCCACGTACCGGTCGGTTGCCATGGGATGCTTGGGAAATGAGGCCTAATAAGACCGTATTGTTTGTCCAAACGCAGAAGGCATCGAGGCTTGAATTGGAGCCTGTGTATATGGCAGCAGCGCCGATGGCGGAGTGAAGCATCTTTGTGTATTGCTTGCCGCCCAGTTAGTCATCGATAACAGCCTGCTGGAAGATGACCGTGAACGTTGTTTGTATCCGTTGAGTAGGCAGAAACAGCAACCCGCTCGGGCATACAGGCTCAACTACAATGTTCATGGATGTGAAGTAGTAGCTTTGTAATACCATCTAATTACCCAATCTTAAATCTAAGTCTACAAGACATTGTCAGTGCCCAGGTATCTCCCTTAGCCCTATATAGATAAGGATGGATCTGACGCTAGGCTAGATTCGCTCTAGTCGCTCTGGATGTATGGTAGCGATTCACTCACACAAAACCAGAGCTTAGAATAGGAACAATAGAACAATGCTTTCCCATATCTTTCCCATTCACAGACATGATTTTCTGGAAAACTCAAGTTTCAGAGCTCTCCCCTGTCTGAACCGTCTATGATTTCTAACGCAGTCCATCTCTACATACCCACTTCTAATGCTATCTTTGAACGAGGGTGAGGCTTGCCAAAGCAAGCAGCTTTAGAACAAGATTTTGAGCAAGGTTGAGCATCGGTGTAAGGAACCCAGGGTAAACAAGGGCAACTGCGACACTGTAAGATTCAGGTCTGCCGCTGGCTAGAAGAACATGATGATGATGATCATGTGCCTTGGAAAGTATTCTTGCTATTGAGATTTCTGTTTCTCATGGAACACTTGTTCAATCTTTCTAGTACATGGCCATCCAAAAGAGACCCATAAGAGCGGCGGTCGGTAAACTAATTGCCTGCATGCGACCAGCAGCGCCAGCCTTGGGAATATTGTTCGTTGCGGCACCGCCCATGTACCACGACCCGATATCCGTGAGCTTGCCGTTCTGGTCGAGCATAGCAGCATTCGGTCCAACGTTACTCACGTCACTGCGGAAAGCGCCAAAGTAGGAGTAGTGCGTAAGGTTACTATGCGATTGTTAGCCTTTGCCTCCACCCATCAACCTCGTCTTCTCCTGCATTCGAAAAGGTAAACTTACCCCCATCCATCCATGGCATTCTGGCTCATGTTATAAAATTCCTGGGTCGTCTTCAGGTCCTGGTTCGGGAAACCATACTCTGTAACCCAAACTGTCATGTTTGGATACGTGGCCATGACGCGCCCGATGTGGCTTGCCATACCCTCAAAATTGCCATACCAGTGCACAGGAATAAAGTCAGGATTGCACTCGCCATTGCAAGCCGTGAACCAGTTCTGCAGCCATGCCCAGCCGCTCTCTGCGCCCGTGACGGCGGGGGCACCAAGCTTGACACCGAGTTTCTTGAGAGGCTCCATCTCCGCTTTCCAACGGGCAGCAGCCAGGTCAACAGGCAATGCTGAGCCACCGGTTGAGTGGGAACCGTCAGGTTCGTTGAAGCCTAGAACATAGCTAATGTTTGCACCGCCGTCAATCTGCCTCTTGACACTGTCATAGAAGGGCGTACCGGTGTCGCTATCTTTGGCGCCCCAGAGCATAGGTACGAACTGGATGTTCTTATTGTTCTTGAAAGCATCGGCCGGCTCAGCGATGTAGTTGTAGTACCACGTGAGGTCGCTGCCGCTGCCGACCCAGATGGAGTCGTCGCCCGGGTATTTCTGGGACGGGACATGGCAAAGGCCGCGTTTCGGTGATGTGGATTGAGCACCTGTAAAGGGTGCTAGGCCTACGAGGCCTGCGAGGACAGAAAGCGTTATTGTGCGCATGTTTGTGATTTGTTGTAATGAGCCAAATTAATATTGAAGATAAACCTGCTGGTCGTTCGGCAGAGTGACGACGGGGGGATGTGAGAAGCAAAATGAAGAGCAAAGGAAACGGGAAGAAACAAAGGAAGCTCGTCAGTCAACGTAACGAGTGTAAAGACGCTTCGGAGGAAGCAGCGATGTTGTCGCTTTCAAAAAAAAAAGCACAAAAAGTTCAAATAGCAAGAAGTGCGCAGAAGAACAGGAAGCCCAGACCCTTATCGTGCTAAACCTACCTCAGGTCTCAGGTACGCCATTGCGCGCTACAGATATCGATTACCATAATCGACTCGCTACGCCCTTGGGCCGAGAGGTCTGAGGAGTAGCTGCAGGATGGTGTTTGGCTTTTGGCTGTGGCGCGCCCAGAATAGGCATTCCTAGTCCGGAAGTGGGTGGGCCACGAGGGATCGAAGACCCGCCAACAAGGGCGATCTCCCGTGGCGCTCTTGTTCCTGCAGCAGGTCGGCTGCCAGGAGCGACATTCAACCTCAGCCTCATCATGGTGTGAAATGTTAACACAGGTATCGAGGCTGCTTCATCCTCTCAGTCAATCACAGCATCTCTGTGCGGGCTTTTCGTTTGGATACCGAGACGGTTGACTTATCATGCAAGTACCTGCCGCTCTCTATTATTGACAATACTGTAAACTGCAAGCTGCACGCCGAAAATAAACAGACCGTTACCCAGCACCATACATCACCGACAAGGCTCAACATTCTCGGCCTGACATGTTGTGGGTTGGCGAATGCTCGTGTGGGCAAAAACGGTGTGACGGTGAACGGCGTTCAAATGTGAAGGTCTGGACAGTTAGTTTAAGGGGTGTGTCCAGGCTAGCTCCCAACATTTCGTTCTCTGTAAGCCTCGGCTATCGATTTTTGTGGGCGGGACGGACTAGCATGGTTCTGCAGTCCAAGTAGATAGACGCGTCGAGACGAACCTTGGCGACGTAGATGTTGCTATAGAAGGTCAACAAAGGATACAAGGCGATACGTTTTGTGGTGATAGTATTGCTACCTCTACTCCGTCCTACATACAGAAAATACCTTTAGCTGCACCGCGTGCCCCAGGCCGCATCGTTGATTACAAATATGCTGTATCAGAATGTTCATATCATGGGTCAAGTCACCTGGCAATGTCGCTATATGTCCAGGGCCTGCCGACAGAACACTGTATGTGTTGGTATTTCGCCGCTCTAGATGTCAAAATATCGATTCATGTCGATTTCGCTCCACCGCGCAAACAAAGGAAAAGTATACAACCCCATGATTTACAACATTTTGGGTATCAATCCTCCTCTAGTATGCGTATCCGCCCTGGTTCCCCCGTTGCGGCTGCCACGGAGCATTGTTCGGCTGAGTGTAGCCAATCTGTTGACCGAGCTCCAGGTCAGGCAATCTGGGCTGCGGGCTTGTGGAGCGGTCGTGGTCATCGATAGAGCTCGGGTTACGGCTTGGTGTCCTGCCGAATGTCGAAGCATCAGCGAGGAGATGGCCTCGGTCTTCTTCGAATCGTCGGCCGTTGTTGTAGGCCGTGTTCTGTTCCGCGAGCGGGACCGCGTCGTACCCTGCTGCACGAGGCCCGAATGGCGAAGGGAGAGAGCTGCGCTTGTATTCTTGAGGATCCATGAGCAGCGAGTTGCGAGCATCGAGGGGAGTAAGATTGTCGAGGTCGCGAGCCTTCTCTGTGTGGGCGTCAGATTCAGTCGTAAGATGAAACCAGATTTGCATAACTTACCGGCTTCCTTTCTCTTCTTGCGGTGTGGGTTCTCTTTGCAGCAGATGATGATTGCGTTGACGGCGATCAAGATGGCCAGAACACCAGTCAAGACAGCCTGCACAACGACGAGTACCAGGCCTGTGACGGTCTTTGTGGTCTGCGTCATGCCGAGCTCCTCTACGAAAACCAAAATGCACACGACCGACAGAACGCGGACGACCTGGATGGTGATGTTGATCCAGTTACCTGACTTGAGCGAGTAAGGGCGGGCCCAAAGGAGAACACAAAGAAGAAGAGCCTCCACAATGAGCTGACCGGCAGCCTGGACGAGACCATGACCATCTGCGCCTGCGATGACGCAACCACGAGCGAAGGCGTAGATGATTGCTGGCACAAAGATCCACCAGTAGCTCCTCTTGTAGTTCTCGTAGAAGATGGAGTACTTGCGCCAGACCTCCTTATCGTCGTACAGAGCAGAATTGTCGCCCTCCATCTTCTTGTACTTGTGCGCGATGCTCCAGATCTTCCAGGTGAAGAATCCCAAAACTGCCGTGAAAGCAGCCAGAGTGATGCCAGCAAGCACCTTTGCAGCCCACGAATCTCCGTTCTTGAACTGGTACACGCAGTACAGAGTCCAGATACCGTACAGGAGTAGGATCAAGTTGGTAATGGTCTTTGCGAGAGTCCACCAGTAACGCTTACGGAAGCTGGTCAAACGCTTGGGGAACGTGCCGAACAAAGCCCAGGTCTCGAGGATGACCTTCAACAGGAGGATACCGACGGTGATAGCGGCGATAACGATTGCAAACCAGAGGAGAACCGTCATGAAAGTGTTGCCGTTGGGGATCTTGTACTCCTCGACATACCCTTGGATGCCCTTGACTGCATGGATGATCTTGTTGTCGGTGCTCTCTTCAGTAGTGCCGTTAATATTGGTTGACAGTTCATCACGAGTCCACAGGAGAACATCACTGATGCCGTCGAAGCTGCGCTTTGTCAGCGTCATGTTCTGGTCCACATGCACAAGGGTGGCGTTGGACAAGAACCGAACGCTGTCGGTTGTCAGGTTGCCTCCAGTCTTCTCACGGAAGTTGTCGATGGACGTCTGCATGCCCTCCCAGTAGACCAGACCTGTGCTGAACGCGAAGTTTTTGGACCAGCTTCGGTAAACGCCGGGAACGTCGGCGCTCATCATACCGTTCATAGCCATACCCTGGAACCAAAAAACAACGTCGCCAAATGTGGGGCTCGAATGGGCAACGCCAACCTGACCAGCACCAGCCAGCGCGGACAGGCCTCCAACCGCCAGCGCAGCACCAGCGATACCAGCGGCAATGTAGGATACGCCTGCTGTGGAGAGCGACTTGCCGTTGCTGACTTGTGACGTGATGCACGCGAGTTCTTCGTTCGAGTCCTTAGCTTTGAGCTGCAGTGTTGCCTGACTGTCGATGTCAGGCACGCTGAACGCGATGGATGGAATCTGGGAGATGTAGGTATCTGGGATGCTCTGCTCTCCTGATGCGCCGAAGGTACCAGCGGGCACTACCTGGTGTCAGCGCCGGTACGAACATTCACACTGTGAGGAACCTACCTGGACATAACTGGTCTACCTTTGTGCCCTCATCGCAAGGGTCGAATGTTTTGCTGTAGACTGATTTTCCGTATGCGTTCACCTGGAGTGTCGCCATAACCTTCTGCTGCTTTGCGTTGGTACCTGACACATCGAACTTGACCTTCTTCGTCGACCGGTCAAATTCAATATCAAGCTTATTTACTGTGATATCTGAGCTGCCAGTTAAGCATGAGCTGTAGCCGTTGGTCTTGAGGACATCATTAGCAAGGACGCCCAATGGCGCCGAGGCCAACAGCAAGAAGGGTGCGAGCATGGTCGAGTACGAGCTGTGGAATTTCATAGTAGTCTTCTAACGCCCGTGGGCGGTCGTTGATGGAATAGCCCCGGAATGGGGGGATGGGGTCGAATGACGACGAAAAGGTACGTATGCGATGCTGAAAGTTTGATGCAAGAAATAAGACGTGGTAGAGAATACTGGAGGGGGGGAGAGACGATTAAACAGGATTCGGCCGCAGGGTCAACCTTTCTCGTGCCTAAGAAGCTGGTAGAGAGGCAAACACGCTGATAGTGATGATGATGCAAACAGGACTCTGGAAAACCTAGGAAGACACCTGACGGTGCGGAGAAGACGAATGTGAAACGAGGGACAAACGACGTAGGAGAGCGCCGAGTAAGTGTGTGAGAAGCTGGAGACCGCTGGAGACCACTGGAGACGGGTTGGGAGGAAATGGCAAGCTTAGGGCCAGCACTGAAACCTTGGCTGTGCAGTTGGACAGGGGTAATTGGACGGTCGACCCGAACGAGCAGGGACGCGCGGCGCTAGGATCCCAGAAAGGCACAATCACGGCGGGCCTAGGACTTAAATCGAAGGATGATCGAAGAGTGATAGAGTTCGAGAACAATATAATTGTTTGGTGATGTGCAAGGCTGTGGGAGTCTTAATATTGCACGAGAGCGCAGGCTGTGGGCGCTGTTATCATTTAAGTGAATTGCACTACAGCATGGCTAGGAGACATGCGTTGTACTCGCGTGCGCGGCCACGGTGATCCACTGGATGCTCACGAGCTGAGGAATGTGACAGTGCAGAATGAGCCTATCAGAGACAGCCCCATCCGCTCGAGACCGTGGTGGCTCAGTTAGTAACGGCGCGAGGCACGGCCGCCAAGTCGCCAGTCTCGTATCCCACAAAGAGCCGCTCTTTGGCACCCAAAATGCTTGTTCAACTAGATCGTGAATCATTCACCGCCATGACTACCACTACCATCGCTACTACCACTACCACTGTTACTACTGCTACTACTACTCCTCCTCCTCCGCCTCCTCTCCCCCCAACGTCAAGCTTTCCAGCCATCGTCCTTCTGTCCTTGGGTGCATTCTCTTTCAAGGCCCTCAACCTCATGCAGCACGGCCAGCCCCTGGCTTACTGTTCATTCGGTAAGACACGTCCCCTCGTCGATACCTTTTCGGTCGCACCTTGTGGCTGTGCGAAACAAAAATAGATCCTGGCTGTCAACAAGACATTTCGACAGCGGATGCAGCAATGCTTTATCGCAAATGACGTGTGACGGCACACAGAGCTCGAAATATCTCTGAGAATGTGCCATGAGTGGCAAAGGCCCTTGGGCGATGTTGTGGCTTGTGCATTTGTGTTCGCAATACGACTTGCGGACTGGCTTGATAGACGCTGCATTGTGGTGCCCACGCGAGTCCTAGTCTTCGTTACCCGTCACTAGCAGTCTGTGTGTTGAACAGTTGCTGATTGATGGCTACCGGCCGATAGTTGGTGGTTGGTAGTCTGCAGGCAACTTCTGCTGCAATCCGCGCTTGACGAGCATCTTTTGACATTGCCCTTGCAGTCGGCAGCTCAACTGTAAAACATCCCGTGACGCGCAGAGTTGGTCCTTTCACGAGCACTGGTGGTGTACCTGATGTCTCACAACTGTTCTGGGTCCTCATGAGACCTAAAGGCGCCAAACTCTTGCTGTCAGGAGTCGTTGCGCAGCGCAATGTATATGCCAGGCCGCCGTCATACCTGGCGGCCCTGTCTGGCCCTATCTGGCTCTGCCTGGCTCTACTTCATTGTGTTTTGATACGATGCATGTGGGCACTGGTTGCCAACCTCGTCGTTCTGACGAGGTAGTTCGCTGTCAATCTCGTACAATCGCCACAGCGCTCCTTCAATCTAACCCTTGTATTTTTTGATTGAACTTCATCTCTCCACGATCCACCTTGCCATGAGGGAAGCGGGTCGTTGCCAAGTCAACGGCTTTCTTGTGGGCCGTGTGGGTACCAAGAGGCATCTGGAGCATCGTAGATATCACCAAAATCTGTCGTCGCTGATAACTGAAAACATGGTGGCAGACAAGCTGTGCAGCACCCCTTTCGAAGACGCGCAGCTGGACTTTAGTTCTTGCGCTCCTACATTTGTGCATGACGCTGCATTGGTGCGGCATAGCACCAATACTATACACGACTCGCACGAACGCCAAAGGATGCGGTCGCTTGATAGAATGGACCACGAGAGGTGGAGCGAATCTTGTTCGGGAGAGAGTTGACAGACACTCCCCTACACCTGCAATCGACAGTTGAGTGAACTTACCCGATCCGGTAGTCTCAGCCTCCATTACGAAAATGACAGTTGGGTCAATGGATGAACCGAACACATCCTCGGCAATAATTAGCAGAGACTACCCTACATCTGTGATCAACAGAAGAGCAGACCTGCCTTGTTCAGCAGGTTGACCCCCATCCATGTGAGAGGCGGTAGTCCCAGCTGTTGCAGGTTCACCAAAAATCAGTCTTCGAGGAACCAAGATCACGGCCAATGTCTGGAGACAGTAGTGGCGTTGATGGCTCGACTTGCGGGAGAGAACAAGGAGTGTGAAGTCAGGCAAAAACCCACAGCCATTGTCATCATGTTGCTTTTCTAAGACCGCAATTGAGCATGACTCGTTTGTCAGTCGAAAGAACGAGCGAACACATCCTTAGCAGACGTTGGCAGACGTTCCCCTGCACCAGCAGTGGACAGATCTAATAAACCTGCCCGATCCAGTAAAATGTGCAGATGTCCATGTGCACTGTAAGCATAGAGTGGAGAGTGTGGGAGGGGGGGCGGGGAGGAAGTCGAGGCTCTTTCAAGTGTGGATATGAGGTAGCGCACCTGTCCATAACCTTCATCGCCGTACACATACTCGATGTTGCGAACTCTACTCAATTCAAAGAGCTCTTTACAAGAACAAGATATGTACCCGCCAATCATCCAAAGATATACAGGAACATGCTTGGAGATTGTTGGACACCACCAGCCATGTCGGATGCCTTGTGATCCACCTTCAGTAGCCACATTGTTGATAATGTTCTCCGCTATCACGTCCCTTGCCCACACAATCATGCCCTTCTTCATATCTATCCTCGTTATCGTCCTCGTTGTCTTCCTCACCCTCTCCCTCCATTTCGTCTTGAGTACGCACCTTCACATACCACGGATATCACTGTGAGTGTTCTCACCTAGTCAGCGCTCCCAACGTAACGTAGTTCGATTCGATTGAGCCCTATCTCACTGCTTTCAATCGATCTTTGGTAATTCTTCGTTTCGTTTGATCACCATGAGCCTCACTGTTCGAATCGAAACGTAGTGCGGAGCGTAGTGCGGTCGGAGTTCGATTGAAAGCACCTAAATATAGTTACATCTTGGTTGTGAGGTTTTTCAACCTTCCGTGGCAATGGATGCCTGTGACTCGGTTGATGGGCTTCGATTAACCATCTCATCCTCTGGGGTTAATAGGAACGCCTGTACATCCGCCAGCTCACTCGGTACGACGCTGCGGTTGAACCAATTCTTCTGCAGCTGGAGGGCTTCAATAATAATGCCACTGAGAGCGGTTCGATCAATAGTGATCGATGGTGGTTATCCTGCGCGCCTTGTTGAACGCGCGCTTTTAGTCGCAGCAGGTGGACGGTACGGTGAGGTGATCGCGCGCCATCTTGAACACAACAGAATACCGAGTACGGCCGATCTGAAGCCTCCAGAGCCAGGGGCTGCGAGTAAATCCTGATGAGCGGCACTTAGGTTCGCAAGGTACTCTCGTAGGTCGCCAAACTACTCGTCAAGCCGGGAGACCTGAGGAAGCTCATGGCATTATTGCTCGACGTCAAAAAATCAACACTTACTGCCACCTTGCTGGCCAACCCACTCACCATCTCCACCACCACCACCACCACCTCTTTACGGGCCCCAGCTATAACAGTATATATCGCGAGACAGTCGTTATTGAGCTCGGCAGAGCGCACATCGCGCCGATTCAGTTTCAGATAAGTAGGTCTCGGGTTTTTAATGACACCACCTGAAGAAAGCTGACATCATTTTGTATGACCCGGTCGATGAAAGCGTTCAGGAAAGCCCCCTTATGCTACGGCGTATGAGATGGTTGGGAGACTTCACCTGGTACTCGAGCGGCTGCTTCGAATGGTGACCGGTAGGTCACCGTCGATTTGATCTGCTCACATGTGGTAGGGCCAATCTTGTGCATCTTGAGCATATGTTAGTCGATATGGTGATAGCTGTTCACCTTCTTCACGTCATTCTTGCTTCGATTTGCATGACAGAGCTGACAAAGCCACAGCCTCAGAGACGAGCCGTTGTGGTCGACATACGTCAGCTCAACACCATACTTCCAGATAATGACAGCCTCACAGCCTCCCTCCAGCTGGCTCCTGTGTTGAACTGCATATCTAAACCGGGAGTTTTCAAGCAGACGATCACTGCACACGTCGAAACAGTGCATTCAACAGGCCGTAATACGGTACTGTGGAGATAGAATGGAGTACTGTAAGCTTGACAAGCCCATAGGATTGGATTGGATTTTGATTTAACGTCTATGGAAGTCTATGACTATATGGGACGAAATGAGTAACTCATCTGGTAAGGTGTAGGTGGTTTCAAGTGTGCTGGTCTATGGAAATACAAGGGATGATCTGGGATGATTCTTATGAGCCGACTTGACAAGCCCATACAACGGGCAGTCTTTAGGTAATTTTAATTGTTTATTTATAAAAGCATTAATTTTCATATATTTCACATACGACCATAGGACGTTGAAAACAAGGCTTCCCGTTCGCTCAGCCCTATCTAAGCAACGTACCGGCTGATTAGTAGTTAGGTGGGTGACCACTAGCGAATACCTGCTGTTGGTTGAGAAAACGAGTATTCAGTACAGGTTGATTAAAGGAACGTTTGTGTGGTACACGATCAGGGATCGGATGGTTGTTCGTGATAACCTACATAGGCGCCCACTTACAAGTTGGTTGCTAGGTTACACAACCACACGAGCGTCAACACAAACAACTACATTATAAGCAGACGTAGAACTTAGTTGCAGAAGAGTTATCGAATTCACTATTTTGTTCAAGGTGGCTTACTTTGCCACTCAGTCTATAGACTCTCCTATGGCAGTCATACTCTTAAGGGGGTCTCTTTTCAATACTGTTGTAAGTTTTTGGACTTTTTCTTCGCCCTTCTTTTTGAAGATCTGCTCCGACCTGAGATGCTCCAAGGCCAACGTAGCGCTCATGGACTCTTTCTTCGTTGTACTGCTTTTTTTTTTGTAAATTGTCAATCAGCCTACACCTACACACAGACAAAACGATCTGCGAGATATCCAATCTAGCCACAAATGACATGCCGCATCGTTATTACAGTCCAATTCACAGTGTGATATCAACATACATATTATATATGAAGTACCTCCAAATATGATTTTATGCGTGGTTACAGCAGTCACCCCACGCTTTCACTACATCATTGAAATTGCAACAAGAGTACGGAAGTACTACGATTGCAATTAGCCATACTGTATGGATGCTGCTGCGATTAAATTCACTACACTGTACTCATGCGTATGGTGTGATTGCACGTTTTGTATTACGGCCTGTTGGACGTGCTGCATCGAAAAGCAACCTCAAACGGCACACCGCGCACCACATGAACGCTGTCAGTAGGATATTGATGGGATGGGGTCAGGTTATTGTCAGCAGGTCTGTTGAGCAGCAGCGGCTCAATGGTGCCACTCGACGACTGGGATTGGGACTGAGACTGCGATGACGAAGATTTTGCCTGCGACGGTGCCAGATGAAGCCTGCAGTCGTAAGAAACGATCCATCGTGGCGAGGGTTGAGGATAGGCTGCCGCCGGCTTCATTTTTATGCCTTTGGCTTGCTCAGTTTAGGCAAGTTTAGCTATGAATTTCTGCAATAACCTGACCGAGAGTTGAGTCTCATTTGGTTCTACACTCATATAATATCAACCCTATGACACCCTATCCTTCCCTAAACCAAACGAACCATCCGAACTACGATTGCTTCGCGACCCTGATTCGATCGATCACCAGCTGCTGTACGCTTACGCTTCTATCGCGACTTATGATAAGTTTCGTTCGCCGTTGAACGAAGCGTACCATCGAACGAACGAGTCGTAGTGCGTTACGATGGGAGCGCTGCACCTAGTTGTGGGATATTGAAAGAATCGTCGATGGATGCATAGCTTGCCCAGTCAGAGAAAAGTTTTGATCAAGAGGGGTTGGCGAGCCACTCCTACTCGGAACCTCGAAATGTACTGGCCTCGGTGCATCGGGAAAGTGTTTAGTTGATGCTTCTTCCTACCGAAGCTGCTGGTGCTGGTGCTGCTGGTGCTGCCCTTGAGGTCGTTCTTGCTCGAAACCTGCAGGATCGGCTTTGCAGAGGCCTGTTCCTTAGGTGCCTATTGTTCGGTTTATTCGTGTTGCTCTTGCTGTCACTGCTACTGCGGCTCTTGTTGCTGAGAGGTTACTGCAGCGCTGGATCCGGTCATGCAACCGCAGTGCCAGCGTTCAGCATTGATGCTGAGTATGCAAGGTACCAAGTAAGGCTTGCGCCACCATCGAGTGAACCATAGTCAAAGTTTGGATTCGAAAAGTAGTTGTAGCTCGTTTGAGGGTCAATGAGCGCAAGGTTGGCATACAGTATGCTGCGCCACCCTCCATTTATCTGGTCAACGCGGCCGTTGTTGAAGAAGGTCCTCCATTCTTCGTCAACAAAGTCTTTGGGTCGGGTATATGCAGAGCTAGGGTTTATCGGAATCATGTGAATGCCCTGGATGTATTCGATATTGTCACCAAAGTACGTTGTGTGGTCGACTTTGTTTTCAAAGAGAATACCGGTAACCTTGTTTCGCAGGAAAGACGGAGGCTGGTTTTTATTGTCTGCCTTCAACAAGAAATAGTTGCGTATACTGCGAGCTTGCACCGCAAGCTGTAGGTTACCACGAGCTTCCATGTTTGCGTCTCCGGTGATCTTGCCCCACATCTTAAGGGCAAAGGTCGCGAAAGTGTCTTCGGATGTGGATTCTTGGTCCTTGCCATCTCCAGACTCAAAAAGACCTTTGGCCCAAGAGTGGCCATGGAACCAGTCGAAGGAACGCGAGAAAGGGAAGTGGCTGTCTGTTACTGGGTTGGCGTAATCACGAACAAGCATGTTGACCCACTGTCTGTTGATGCCTTGGTCAAGCCATGCCGGATCCAGATGACCGATCACTGCGGCCGTGTAGACAAAGTAACCATAGTGGAAGTGGTGGTCGTTGTAAAAAGTGTTTCCGAAATCCAAACCAGGGTCTTTGCTGGGTGATCTGTAGGTTGCGCCCGAGACTACGCCCTTCCATACATTGTCGTATACAAGAGGCTCGGGTTGAGTGTTATTGACAAACACCTTGAAAGCGTCTTTCAGTTTCTCTAAACCGGCTGCTGCAAGGTTGCTGTTTTTAGCCAGGGTCTGCATGGTGTAGATGACACCAGCAAACTTCGCAAGACCCTTGCCAGAATAGTACATGCTATTCAAACTGGTCTGTGAAACGAAATCCTGCCTCAGTTCGGATGTGCCCGCAGCGTTGACAAGCTGGAGTGCGGAGGCAGCCAAGTTGATATTTTCCGTACCACCCTGTGCGCCGTTGGCAGACTTAGTCCAGGGCGCGAATCCAATGGTAGTGGGAAGATCTGGCTCGATCATAGTGAATCTATCGGCTTGGACCGCAGTAGCCATACCCTTCGTAGGTGTGATTAGTTGGATGCCAGTTACCGCACTCCGCGTCCCTTGATCAAATGACTCGATGTGGTGCGGTAGAGCGTACATGACCAACGGACGGTCGAGTCTTCCTCCCTTAGCCCATGCCAATGTGTAACTTCCTGATGGACCATTGACAGAAGCTGAGATGGTTGCGTTGATCGCATAGGCCCCTGCACTGCCATCAAAAATACGCTCGCCTTCCTTGCCACTGGGGTTCTTGGTGACTTGGACTAACCCGTTAAATTTCTCGGGGCCGTGGATGATGCCTTTGGTCAATGTCAAAGGAGGAATGCCGTAAGAAGTAAGCGGCGTAACGTAGATGAGCCATTGGGAGCCATCCTCGAGCTGGGTATAGTACTTGAAGGTGGTGTCGTTCACAAGATCAGCGTATCGGAGACTACGGAAGAGAACACTACTGCTGAGTATGGGCTGAGCATCTTTATAGATGGAAGTGATAACCCCCATGCCCTGAACAACAGGTATAGACATGATGGCTTCAGAACCTGCGGATGGAGCGAAGTTGGCATAGACAGAAAATGCCTCCAGGCTCTCAACCGTCATGACCGTCTTCTCCTTAAGCTCAGCTGCTGAAAGTACCATATGTTGGATCCCGAGCGGTGAGATGAAGTACTGTGGAGATTTATCATCAGGGCCAAAATTGAAGTTGCTGCGCTCGGTGTGACTGATGGCCATGCCATATGTGTCCCCTCGTCCCTTTGCCCAGGATAAAGAGTATGGGTGTGTCCATACGGAACTCTGTTGGGAGCCCAGAAAGAAGTTGGCATAGAACTTGTTGGTTTGAATGGGCACATCACCGTCAACAATATTCTGTTTCCGAGCAGCATGATCGTTTCGGGTCGGTATTGATGGTGCAGGCCCTCCTGTTGCCAGAGGCGAGAATATGTTCTGAGATGGTCTTCCCATTGGCGATGTTGGACCTGGCACAAGTGATGTCTCTTCGGGAAACAAAAGTTCAACTGTTGTGGTAACACCTGGCAGATCGACAGGATCTTTGGTGATGCCTCCATTCGAAGGGAGAGCCGTTAGGATACTCTGAATGAAAGTCAGCTTTCGAACAGATACAGAGGTTGAGGATCAGGAATACCCCTGTGAGCGATGGGCGTATCGTCAAAGTAGCCGTTTGCAGAGACTCGATCGCTGTGCTGTAACTGGTTGTGACATAAAGATTGCTTGATACTGTTATTGCGCGTTCAACTAGCACATCAGGTTGTTGCCTGACATCCCTTGCAGGAAGGGCGTAAACGAGTGCAAGCTGGCTGACTGTCAGCAACAAAGACAGCTTTGCCATCCTGCGGAAATAAACAATTGGCCGTCGGGAGGGATTGACTAAGAAGACACGATTGCTATAGTATTGCCAGCGGAATAAACCGAAGAATGGAGCTGCTATGGAAAGAATACAATACCGCTAACTTGGGATCTATATAGTCAAAGATTTCCTTTCCTAAACAGAGTCGGAAATTAGGCTCCATGTGAGATGCGCCGTTGACGCTCTCATATGGCCGGTCAGCTCGAAAGATTAAGACATGGAGTTCATGCGCCGTCGTGGGGAAGTCTGAACAGCGCCCACGTTACATGGGATGATCGATGAAATGCAGGTACCTTTGCGACAGGTTGTACAGGTCGCTTCCATTGTCTGAGTTGATGATACCTTGATCCAAGAACCTGCCTCTTGAGAGCCGCTAAAAAGGTACTGCGGTACGCCGTAGGCGGTACAGACAGTCTAGAGTTTGGCTGTTCAACAACCACCAGCGGACGTTATCATGAAACCCGAGAAATGGAAAAGACATTGGTAGAAGTCAGGGCAAGTAGTCGCGTTCAGAATCGCATCTCAAAACACCTTGAAGCACCTCCTTCCCCACAAACATCAGTCTGCAGAACATGTGGCTCCAAGTCCACCTGACTTTGGTCGGCGTGGCAGCGGCTCATGGGATCTTGCTCGTCCGCAAGGAGTGAGCTGCTGTAGAGAGCTAAATCCGAACGACAGTATGATATAATGGACTAGCTTTGAAACCGTCGAGTTGTTTTTAATAACCTTCTCCACTGGTTGGCTGTACACACCCTGCTCTTGAAGTCATGTTAGCTAGCTCAGGTGCGCGCGAGATCCTTTGATTGTTGCAAATGAGCGCCTGATTCTGATCCACTCTTGAATTTGGAGCCTTGGAAAGGCCTCTAGTTTTATGATCTCGGGACATCATTTGTTCACGGTATCCGATTGCTGGATGGGTTGTGCAGCGCAGTCTGCGATTTCATGTTACTCAGAGGCAGTGACTCCAACTGCAGGAAGAGCGGTTCAGTGCAGAGTACGCTCCGCGGCAAAACCGTGGAAGTAACGACGAGGTCTGTTAATTGCTGAGATGCTGCACTACTAGATGCGACGTTGACGTCTTTGGTAGGTGCCATGTTGTGTTCGACTGGCGTTGTGAAGGGCGCGAGCCAGGTGAGCACAAGACCTTCGGCTGACAGTAATGCCGCTAGTTCCCAGAATCAAATCTCGAGACCTCTGAGACATGTTCTTTTGGGCCTAAGGGCACTCTCTCGTGCAACAAATGCACGTGGGAGGATAATTAAGAACAGAGGCCTGGGCGCGCCACTGAGAAGTATTATAGGACGCTCGGCCATTCGTTGCCAGTTTCGAGAAGTAAGCCTGTTGGGGCTGGTGCATCCTTATTTGTAGTCGTCTCCCAAGAAACAAAATTCATTTCCACCATGACAATGCGCAGTTGAGGCGGCGGATATGACTGCAAACAGAAGAAAATCAAAGGTGTGGATTCTAGACATTACGAGGTGTTTCTGCTGTGGCAAACCGCCGCACAGCCACTTGCAACTTCTCTGGAATGG
Organism: Leptosphaerulina australis; assembly: GCA_026120165.1. Lineage (NCBI taxonomy): Eukaryota > Fungi > Ascomycota > Dothideomycetes > Pleosporales > Didymellaceae > Leptosphaerulina > Leptosphaerulina australis. The sequence goes on from JALRMI010000014.1 coordinate 137,826, forward strand.
AGTTGGTGGGGAGAGTTGACGCCACCATGAACGCATACATATTTGCAAACAAGCAGCAACAGCTGTTCTTAACTTCCGAATGTGCAGCTTCATACTCGAATAGTTAAATCCAGACAATAAAAACACTACTGTCTCTAATACATCGTCTCCCTATCCATCATTTCAACCTCCATCTTGACCTATACCATGTCGGGCGCACAACACCCACACGAGCCTCCACCGTCTTACGAATCAGCCACTGGATCCTCGTCGACCGAACCTACACCAGGTATAACTCGTGTATCCACGGACGGACCAGGTGCGCGCACAGAGCGCAATGGCATTCCTATGGAACGACGACGTTCCATGGAGGATGAATTGCGTGAGCTACCTCCCGGTTGGGTGCGTTCCTTTGATCCTGAATCCCGCCACCAGTTCTTCGTAGATACAAGGGCGGATCCGCCACGATCGATATGGACGCATCCGTACGACGACGAGCAGTTTCTTAGCACCCTAAGCCCAGAAGAGCGTAAGAAGCACAGTCGCATGAAGAGGACGGTGACACTGGAAGACCTAGCAGCAGAAGACTCAGATGATGACCACGATCATGCACCACGAGCAGCGCATGGCAAGAGTGCAGAGCCAGAACTCACGGGCTTCCACAAGTTCTCTCGCAAGCTCAAAGACAAGGTTACCGGAACAACGCACACAGAACGCGAACAGCAACGCGCGCGTCGTGCAGAACAGGAGCGTCAAGCCTACCAAGCACATCTTCGCGCACGACAAGCCCTTTTCCGTGCCATAGAAACAGGTGAACCTCAATTCCTGTGCAAAGATAGACAAGGCAGAGATATCTACGTCACACCGCCTAGCGGATATGCGCCACGAGGAGCATATGGCTACAACCCATACGGCAGCCCCTATGGGGGAGCGTACGGCAACCCCAATATACGGTATATGCGACCAGCGCAGCCGTACGGCAGACCCTACGGTTACGGATACGGTAAGTAGTTCCAATCTGCTGGTACCGAAACAATGCTGACATAGCCAGGCGGCGGTGCTGGGCTTCCAATTGCTGCTGGCTTCCTTGGTGGTGCTCTTCTGGGAGGCGCACTGTTCTAGACTAGAATGAGATTGTTTTGTTGATGAAAGTAGGAGCTCCGCGGTGCTAGCCGAGAGAAGCAAAGTGGAGAAACTTCCAAGGCACACGGCTTGCGCCGGAGTCTTTGATGCATTATGCCAGATATCCTATGAGAGTAATACGTTAATACGATGCAAATGATAGAATGATTCAAGTATTGGTGTCCATTGTCATGTGAAATTCAAGCTGTAAGGATCCTAGTCAATATGAGTGTGCACGGAGCATCGGAACAACTCAAGGACCGAGCCTAGCGCGCACTTCGAAATTCGCTTGGACATAGCAAATCCTCCAACTTCGCAGCGACCGTTGTTCACGATACTAACTCAACAGCCGTCAACATGCCCACCAGGTTAGTAACCTCGCACAATCATCGCAAACACATCTAATGTGCTATTAGATTGAGCAAGACCCGCAAGCACCGCGGTCACGTTTCCGCCGGTTACGGACGTGTCGGAAAGCACAGGAAGCACCCCGGTGGTCGTGGTATGGCTGGTGGTCAGCACCACCACAGGACCAACATTGACAAGTACCACCCTGGTTACTTCGGAAAGGTTGGTATGAGGTACTGTAAGTAACGCGCAACCCGTCTCACGCCAGTTGCATCGATTAACACGCGCGCAGTCCACAAGCAGCAGAACCACTTCTGGAAGCCCGTTATCAACCTTGACAAGCTCTGGTCGCTCGTCCCTGTTGAGAAGCGCGAGGAGTACCTCGCCAAGAAGTCCGACAAGGCTCCCGTCCTTGATCTCCTCTCCTTTGGTTACTCCAAGGTTCTCGGCAAGGGCCGCCTCCCCGAGGTTCCCATCGTTGTCCGCGCCCGCTATTTCTCTGCTGAGGCCGAGAAGAAGATTAAGGAGGCCGGTGGTGTTGTCCAGCTCGTCGCATAAGCGCAAACAATCGACGATTGAACTCAACTGGTTGGGATGATACGCATAACTTCACGGCGTCTGGATGGATACGGATAAAAGCATTTCATGACGGATGACTGAAGGATATAGAGCCCGTGGCGCCGACAGGCTCACGTCGACTCTTGCAGCGTGGTGGCTGAGGAATGGTGATTCATAGCGAATACATCCATTACCTGAACAAACCTCCCAGGCTCAAGGCTTGCGCTCTTTGGGCGATTGCAGCTTTGTGCTGCAATGGATTTTCAATGGCTATGGCGTGATGTCGTGTTTCTGGTACAGTGTGAAAATGTGTGATTCTAACCCAACCGTTTTGATCTTCGACCTCTAAACTAAGTCTTGCGGACGCTCCGCTAAGCGAAAACACAGTCGCTGTCATGGGAGCAGCGTTGGCCCTCATCCTTTCCGTATTTGAGACCAGACAGGGTCTTCGTCAAAAGCTTTGCTCGATGCATACATTTGAAGAAGATCTTTCCTACTCTACCGGGTCTACTACATCCCTGCATCTTGAACAACTTTTGTCTAAAAAGTACTTGAGATCGGAAACCTCTAAATCTACATGCTGTGCCTTTATAGGACTATCACACGATTACAACTGTCTGTCTGTCAGCCCCCTATGACCTCGCTGGCTTGTCTCATTATCTCCAAATCTCTTACTATTGATCCCATTATACATCTCCGCTTGTCTAAATTTCATAACACTATTGTGCTCTTCATTTTCGCTGACCAATCCTTGATCTTTTTAATAATCTCGCCATGCTCTACCAATACTATGCACACCCTCTCTCAAGACTTACCCCAGTAGCTGCAGAACACATCTGTGCGGAATTTCCCTGTCGGTAAAGAGCCAGGCACTGCTGTTTTTGCCTCCCACGGGGGTGAGGTAGCTTGTCTGATTATAGGCTGCCATGTTTCGATCGATGTCCTTCGCGCCCAGACTTGTAAAAGGAGGGTTCCGGGTCACCATTGGGAGTCCAGTGGAATATTCATTATGTCATGGACAGACGCACAGGACCCTTCTCAAAACATATCGTTGTCTTAACTACTTCATCTGTGGAGGTCCTCTGCAAGCTCATCGCACTTACCGACTGCAGCATACACCCGTCCTGTGGCGAGTCCCAGTGGTCAGAGAGCTTACATATGAATGTAGATTCTGAGAAGATGAGATGAAACTTGATATTTATAGACTCTTAACCCACTCACATCTCGCTCTTGGTTTGAAGAACTCCCACCGTTTCCATTGACGCTCTACTGTTGGGAGTGAGTGGAAAGTTGGCTTCTGTCGCGTTCGGTTTGGACAGCAGAAGGACAGCAGAAGTACTCAGAAAGCGAACCGTTCCACTCAGTGGCGACAAGGCGTCAGTGTGTCTTGGAGCTTGAGCCGTTCTTTGTTGTGCAGCTTCTCTCAACCAGTCCTGATGAACCAAGCCCATGATTCGGGTTCTGTTTTGCACGTCTTCGAGCCTTGGATCAGAGTCGAAATCGACAGCCTGGCTGATGCTCGATGTCAATGAGTTTGGGATCGTCATGATACTGTGATGCTTCACGGAGGCCGTTGATACCCCACCATACTTGGATTGTGTTAGAGGCAGGCCATTGTTATCTCGCCTCACAAATGCAGCCATACTCTGAACACGCTCGAGCTCCTCTTGGCTTCTGTGCGGTAGGGCTTGCAGTTTTGTATCCTGTAAGGAACGGCCAGGCCATTCATTAGGCTCTGCTCTGTCCGATGCGACCTGTGCCTCAACTGGGCTCATAATTGAAGTCTGTTCTTTACTAATGGAAGAATGAGAAGATGTTTGCGTGGAATTGGAGAAACTCGCCTCAGTCCTGTGTTCCGTGACTATTGGCTTTGCGGCCTCTCGCCTTCTGATGATCTCAGTCCAGACTAGGAGCTCCTCGAGGGAACTGGAAGCTGCAATCTGCGGTGAAATTGTTTTTTGCCCCTGTGACTCTTGCTCTCGGACTTGTTTCCCATTTGTATAACCCTCTTCTGCTATGTTAATTCCCGGCTGTGGAACCCTTGCCAACCTTTCCCTCAACTTTTCTAATCGCTCCTTCTTTTCCGCTGCAGTTCTCGGCCTCTTTGATGTAATCCTCAATGGTGGAACTGGTGCTGCTTCTTCGTCACCCTCATGGTCAGTATCTCCAGCATTGCATGCAGTCGGCTCTGTCCTTTGTATTCGTGCGGCTGCTGTACTAGGGCAGAACTCTCCTTGAGTTGGTATGTGTGACTGTGGTGGTTTAGGCTGAAGAGCGTCCACATGTCGAGACCACTGAGCATCCTCACTATCATCGCCTATCGCAACTCCTGTAGAAGCAGGTTCAGCAGATTGTATCGATAAATCGCTTTCATGCCGTTGTCGACGGCACAGTCTTGTGAATCTACTGCGCGCAATTCCTGCCCATGTCGCCCATCGTTTTCGATACCCATGCTTTTGCCTTCTTCTGGAGGTATCTAAGATACGTTCTAAGTTATCTGCGACGTCTTGTGTATGGTTTGGTTCATCTGCCCCTTGCTGCAGCGTACCCTGGAAGGCGGATGGTTGGTCATAGTCAAGTACGCTGGCACCACCACTCTCGGCACTCCTCCTCACGATGCTTCGGTCAGTAATTGAATGACTCGCAACAGACCCACCATCCCTCGCTCCGCATCTGTATTGCGAAGCAATAGACAAATCGCTTCTCCACTCTCTCAGACTACCATGATATATTTTCCTCTCCACAAGCGTCATATTTGATACACACACACGGTCCAACTCTCTGATTGTTCTCGGAGGGTCCTGAAAATTGATAAAAGTCGGTGACACCTCAGACATGCACACATTGACCGAAGCGTCCGCCATTTCTGAGCGAGGCTGGAAGATCTCGAGGCTTGCAATTAGCGGCGGGAGGCGCAGGCGCGGTAGAGTGGTAGGCACAAATCGACTAGCAGACCCGATTGATATAGTGAAGTCGAGTGCGTCTAGTATTGATGATCCGGCATCGATAGCTGCCCGGAAGAGACCCAAGTTTTCTCTTTGCTGCTGGGGACTCTGAGCGCGCTGGGTGTGGCGATCGTTGTGCCCACAGGACTCGGAAGTGCTCTGAGGGTGACCCGATGAAGACGAACCCAGGTGTAAATCGGAGGTTTCAAAGTCCGGATGAAGAGGTTGTGACTTTCTAGTAGAAGGACTGACGGCTTCAGTTTCTGTGCAATCGGCCTTTGCCAGGGTATTACGTGCACTGCCAGCTCCGGTGTTTTCATCTTTCTCTTCGTCGTTGCCTGGGGCAAGGAAAAAAGCTTCCGTTCTCTCAGAGCCCCCTGAATTACTGGCGTCAGGTGGAAGAGCCTGAATTTCTCTCAATTCGTCCTCTTGCTGCTTGTTCCTTTTGGCATCGTAAAACTCATCTTGCACTCTTCCTCGGCTCCTGCCAAATGTGCGCCGAAAGCTATACTTCCAAGAACCAAACTCCTTCTTCATAGTCACAATGATAGTAACTTTACAATGCTCTGGTGCGTGAGTTGTACGGAGCCCTCAGGCTTCAGGTCTGGGAACAAGTAAGCGTAGCAATAACTGTTGCGCTGGCTGAGAACGCGGTACGAAAAAGTAGGATTGCAGAGAGAGTGAAGCGGTGACAAGAACAGACATGGAATTGGTGGTTGGGGGACGATAAAAAGTGTCGCAGAGTATTCACACCTATCCATGATATTTGCTGAGCGATTTGTCTGAAGTCAATATTCTGGTCGTGTTGAGGTGGACCATGTAACCCCAACCAAATTCAGGGCCTAAACAGCTCCATGGTAATTTCAAGTTCAATGAGTCTGCAATAAAATGACACAAGTACCAGTGGATCGAGAACACACCACCTAGGTTACCCCGTGGCCTTCGCTTTAGATAGAAGCTCTTTGATCGTCTGCTCAGCCACATCGGCCTCCACAGTGCCTTCCGGACTTCTGGCCATCATCTGCCCAACAAACCACTTGATTTTTTTTTCTTGTCCCTTCTCAACGATATCTCGGACCATGTCAGGTTTCTCATCTAGTAGTATCTGGGCGAAATCGCGGTACTCTTGCGGCGATAGTGGCCTCAAGATCATCTTATGATCCTCAATGAGGCGCTCGACGTGTCGCTCATCACCATCAAACTTCATGGAGAGCAGCCTCTTAGCAGACCGAGATGTGATCCGCTTCTGCAATAAGGGGACGATAATAGATGCAAGAATCGGGGGCGGTACGCGCGTTGCTGACCAGTCTTCATCTTTGAAGAGGCTGCCAAGCTCCATCAGTACCCTTACGTTTTGTCAGTGTCAAAATTCGCATGTGCCATTCATACGAACGTACCAATTACCCACTGTCTTGCCGAGGACAGGAAATCCTTCATCGCTTGGCCTGACGTCTTTTGCTCTTGCAAGCTGGTTCGTGACCTCGAAAAAGTACTCCAAACGATCGCCATTGTCAAAGGATAAAAGTGTACCGGCGTCTTTGGTTGACAGGCCGTACTTTTCCACCAGCACATTGACAACTCGGTCTGGGAGCACAGGAAGATTCGTTCGAAGGTGATCGACAAGTTCCTGCCTAGTATTAGCATTGCGTTTGGGTCGCAATGTTTGATGCGTACCTGAGCGATGAAGACTGGTGAGATGTCCGGATCGGGCATGTACCGATAGTCGATCTCGCCTTCCTTACCGCGCAAACGCTTGGTAGTTTTACTGCCAACGGTCCAGCCGCGAGTCTCACCCTGGACAACCCCACCGTTCTCGAGAAGCTCGATTTGACGGTTACGCTCCGCAATGATTGCGTCCTCGACGGCTTTCACACTGGCTAGGTTCTTGATTTCCGTCCGTTGTCCCAGACCCGTGACGCCAGAATATGATAGGCAGCCTTCAACCATCGGTTGGCCACGCTCACGGACCGAAACATTAACATCGGCACGTAGTCCACCCATCTCCATACCTACTGTGCATGCATCCACTGTCTTGAGGATTGTCTGGATCTTGCGAACGCATGCCGCGGCAACGACAGGGTCGTGAATGTGGGGGAGAGTAATGATCTCAATCAAAGGATGGGAAACACGGTTAAAGTCAAGAAGATGTGTCGAAGGCGGCTGCTGCACTGTCTTGGCAGTGTCTTGCTCCATCTGTACCTGCTTGATGCCAATCTTGATTGGGCAATCTTTCGGTGCAGATCCAGCAGGGAAGTCATGGGCGTACAGCATGATGTGACCATCTGTGGCGAATGGCTCATAGTATTGCGTGATTTGGTACCCATTCGGTTGGTCCTGGTAGAAGTAGTGCTTGCGATCGAAGCTGCTCCTCGGTTGTATCGTGCAGTCAAATGCCAAGGCGGCGCGTATGGCGGGCAGGAGGGTTTCTTTCTGGAAGTTTGGTTGACAGCCGGGAAATGCAGTATCAAAGAGAGACACGTGAGTGTTCGGTGAGTCGCTAATAGACGTCGCAGCGCTCGAGAAGAGCTTGCGTGCTGTGTTCAACTCGGCGTGTATCTCAATTCCTACAGTCAACTCCCACTTTTCCAACCGATGATCAGAAACCCTATTGGACTTTTTGCCGCCTTTTGATGCCTTCTTTTGTTGCTTTGCAGCATCTTTGAGAGCTTTGCGAAAGGGTGTATCGTCTAGTGTTGGAGGCTGGCTGGCGGTTTGAAGGCTTCGAGCAGAAGTGCGTGTACTTAGGCGCCCTGAAGCCAATGGCAGCTGCTTACCCCAGCGCAAGCATGATTGGCATATATAAGGTCGTTTTGAAATAGCAACAAAAGCGTTGCGCGTGTTGTTAGCAAACATCGTGTGACGTCTGTGGAGCTTGCAGTTCGCAAAGTCACGAACAATTGCGGGCGTCCGTGCTTATCTCCGCTGCCGATCACTGGGACCCCATCATACGCTTCGAACCTCCTCTCTCTCAACACAACCTTCTAGTTCGTGATGAGGGTGTTTCAGACTGCAAGCATGTTTAGCTAGTGGGCAACCCTCTTCAGTAATGCTGCGAGCTTCATGATAAGCCACTCCAGAACAACTTGTCTCTTCCCTTCTGTCTTTGGCTTAGTTCTAGTGTCTGGGGGGTCGAGATCGAGGTCGAGATTGGTTAGGGATACTTTAGGCGAAGGTTGAGAAGTGCATGTCGACTGTGAACTCTCTGTTGTTGCCTCAACAGAACTCTCGGTGATGCACCTTGGTCTATCGGAGCTTGCGTAGACGGTAGTAGGGGCATAGACGTGATAATGGCAGGTGATGGTCTGATGGACAGTGTAGGTCCCGTCCTGCTCAACAGTAGGAGCAGCGGCAAAATCTGCAGTGGCCATCAGAAACCACCAAGATCTCTCGCTGTCGCTTTCTGCGCTCAGCTTTCGGCAGGCGGCTGTTTTTGAAGCCTTCTGTATCGATTGCGGTATCGAATCCAAACCTCCGTGTCTTCTTGTACTCTGGCAACTGCAGGCTTGAACTCTCCAGGATGTACGTACACGCCTGGCCAGCGACTTATATCAGAGTCCCGTATAATCGAGACCTCGCAGGCGAAGCGAACGCTACCCATCAGGCGAACTTGCGTGAGACTACGGCTTTAGTTCTCTCAATTAACTGCTTTGCCTTGTCTCCGTACTCAGTTCTCTTCTCCCTGCGATGCGTCTTTGCCTCTTCTTGTGTTTTTCCTTGAACGTCTTGCTGCTCAAGCAAAGGGGGCTTGCCCGAGGTACCACTGTTGTCCGATGTCAGAGTTGGAGCAGCAGCTGTTGATGAAAGCGTGCAAGTGCCTCCTATAGAGCAGGAGCTGGCTCCACCCGAGCGATTCGATGTACCTGTTGCAGCACAAGACATGCGGCCAAGATCAGCGGTAGACTCTGTACTGTCTCTAGTATGCTGTTGTGTAGGCGTTCCACAGAGGTAGCGGCTGAGCTCTCAGTGTCTTCTTGGCTCGTTAATCCTTGTGCTGCTATTCCTTTCACTATCGACACTAGCTATCTTCCAAGACGGTTCTTGAGCACGAATATTTTATGTACAAATGAGAATTATACCCAACGTGGCTGGTACGGTCAGTCACTGGATTATAGCTCAAAACTCAAAATTAACGTCGGCGAAATAATCTGACTTTGACGTATGTCAATAGTCTTTGTGCTTTATTCTGCTTCGGTTCGAGTACGTGTCCCTTCGATTGAACTTTAGCTCGTGCTTTAGCTTCTTTCTTTGTCCGTTTCCGTTGTGCTTTCGCTTGTTGCTTTTCTGCTTCTTCACGACGTAATTCTGCAAATATCCGCTCGTGCCGCCGCGCCGAAGCAAAAGCCTGTTCCTCTTTGGAAGGGTATGGGGACGGTGTCGTGGAGGAGGATGGTGCCGCGATGCCGACCAAAGGCAGACTAGTCATTCAAGTGGGCGAAGGTCGTACTGAGCGTCAGTCGTGGGTGTCCTAGAACTTCCCAGCGACGAACGTGTTCAGACGAGTCTAAAGTTTATCCCTTTTTTGTATGGGAGTTTTCGTCGTCAAATTTGTTCCCGCGTATGTTCTTAAATGTTGCGCTTTGCTGTGTGCTTTGCTATAGGGCTCGGTTTGAGGTCTGTCCTCAGATCTGGCCTGGTGCCCAAACCGCTGGATACGATCAGCGGCGATTCAAAGCTTCTCCTCGTGGGTTAAGGGCTGGGACGGCCCCTGTGTAGAGCGGGAGCGAAAGCTAAACTTGCTCTTCCAAGAAGCAACTGGGGCGGTCTGAGGTTGACCACTGAGGATGGATGGCTTAGGTGCTGTGTACTTTCTGGCTAGAGGAGTTCGAGATTTGCGTGTGGATCTTGGAGGATGGTGAGAGTTTGGATTTGGTGGTGAGTGTATGTAAGATTAATGACTGATCCTTGGATGTCGACTATTCGAAGTGATTGACGAGGGCTCAACTGCAGGGTAAAGAGAGGCAACGCGTGGCATGCACTAGCTGTGTGGAATATATGTAGTAGGTGTGTGGCTGTATGAATAAGCGCAGGATATGCTCATATACTATGAGTATTGCTTTGGTGGATGCTTGAGGAAGTAATGTACTGGCTGAGAATGATGAGGATGCTTATTTGCTTTCTATATCTTACGCTAACTCATCTCGGGTAGCAAGCAATGGCACGGTAGGGGAGGAGCAGTGACGTTGTAAAGGAAGTATGGCAATACCAGGCAGGAACGAGGAGTAAATGTGTGACAAACTGGAAGGTTCACCTATGCTCTGGAATATCATCAATGCCAGTATTGCTATGCGAAGTTTAGGTGTTACCTGTTATAAAAGGGTGGCCAATATGAAGTATATTATCAAGATCCGAGTTTTATATAAATCGCCTAAAACACAACCTAGGGTTGATGAATACCTTCAGCGTTCTGTCGACTCTGAAAACTGAAAAAACCCTGGCAACGACCCGGCTTCCTGAGCATCATTGATCTGTAGAAATGCTATAGACATCTTGCTTGGCCGTTCCTAAGGAATGCCTTTTTCAAGACTTATTACTTCATCACAGTTGGACAGGTCTAAACAGTTTATACAATCGTAGCTTGTATACACCCTTTCTGGCACCCTTGCTCGCCAGCACAGCCTTGTAGTGTGGTACTTGACAGTCTCTTTCTCTCTAATGAGAGCGCTAGTTCCCCAACGAGCCTGGCCACTGCCAACCCATGTGTATGTCTTTGAGTTTGTTGCATCAAACTGTAGTATTGATCCGTCGCTCTTCGCCAGTCCCGCCGGTTGTAAGACAGGCGCCTGCCCCGGGAGCTTGCAGGTTGTCATTACTTGAATCTTTTGGCATAGCTCAGCCTGTTGCTGTACACTCTCTCGGAACTCTGGTACATCTTCTCGGACCTCGAACTCCAGATTAACTTCCTGGCAGGAATCTGGCAATATGATACCAGCAAGTGTATCTGCCAACCGATCGATCTCGCGGTAGCCAGCAAGTATTGGTGGCCATAGATATGCACATATAGTCCATGTAACTTTTTTCCAATGCAGATGCGGCAGGAAGAATTTGGTAAAATTGCGCGAATTCAGAGCAACCAAGTTGTCGTGCATATGGTACACGTCTGCGCCACGCTGCTTCGTCATGTGATGAAGCCAAACGTCGCCTTCGTAGAGCCATGATGTGCTTCCCAGGTGTCGAAAGTGATGAGTGGCACTACGTATAGGTATCATGTGAGCCTCATAGTAGATTAGACGACAGGTACGGAGTATTTCTGTGTGGATCTTGGTGCGGTAAGTGTGGCCAGGGCGGTACAGTGGCGAGATGGAGTGAATATTAATTGGTCGGTCGTAGTCATGAGTTTGGCTTAGAAGAAGCTGAAAGATCAGAAACCGAATCTCTGCAGGCAGTTTTGAGAAGAGGAGGGTCTGGGTCTGCGGCTTGGAGTTGCTGGGGGCGATATCTGCCAAAGCGCGCCGAATAGCACGTGCTTTCCGTTGGCGTTCATGCCCATTTCTTGGTGCAGTCTCTAGGTCTGTCATCATGCAAAGCCTAGTCCTTCCGTGTGCGGATGCATCATGAGCGGTGATCCAGTCCACAAGTGTTGATGTGGAAAGCGTCGAGCTGGCGGTGACGTCGAGGCAAGAGTAGCTGGGAACAGTGCACGGACCTGATATCTGTCTCTTCTATCCTTTGCTTTCGCCGTTGCCATAACATCTGTTTCCAGAGCTTGCATCTTCGGATTCTCTTAAAGCCAGGCTATACTTCATATTCCGGTCCCACATAGTCTGGACACTTCTCATTGGGCTCAACATCACGCAGCATGGCCAAACAGTCGGAAACGATCGGACCTATAATCTTTGAGCTTTGAAACCTTCCAACCCGTCCAAAGACCGAGTAACTTGCTGTGCGATAGACAGAATAACAGACATGTGAAAGAGACTTGCGGATGAATTGCTTCCTTCTACAAACACACAACACTACCAGGAATCCTCCTGTGACCCTGCCAACCTGTGTTTACTTTTATCGATTTCTATAGATGTAGGGTTTATTTTCACATACCGCCTTCGGACGCGGCGTTCATTGGGATATGACAAACCTCTGACCGGCCCTCACTCAAAATATGGCACTCCATGTCCAGAACTTCTTTCGAGCTGCACGAAGACCCCGCAAGGATTTAGGATTTAGAATTTAGGATCTAGGATCAAGGGTCCATGTCCTTTCGGCTACGCCTATTTCAAAAGAAGCGAGCGCCTGCTGCGTTAGTTCGCAGTAAGCGGCCATCACAAGGAAATTGCATCCCATCCCTTTATCTTGGTTGCAATGGTCCCGAAGACTTTGACAAACACCATGTTATCCGCAACTGATCCCTCGTATGTAGCATTGTTATCGCTCGTCGTCCTGTGGAGGGCTTCTACGGTAAGCGTTGAATGGCCCCAACTACTTCTTTGCAGATAGTTCTGACCTAGAAGTTCATCGCACAGCAATAGACCCACTGTTCGCTCATTACATCTTCACGATGGGTCCTGGAAATGCATAAACTGCACACAACTTCGCTCGACGAAGCAAATCATAACCCATCCTCGTGACCACTCTCAACCACCATCAATTTCCTGTACTACGAGCCAGACTCAAGGCGGCACTGGCACCAACATCTTCAAGCTTACACACAGTCTCCATAAAACAATTTCAAACTGCCGATTCTACAAACCCCCTCTTGCTACTTACCAAATCATTACACCAGCGACCCCCCATCGTATGTCACTTTTCACGACAACACCAAAATGAACCCTTCAGCTCCCGTTCCTAAGTGCACGACCTTCAGCTCTGGATCAAATGGCATCCCCAAATCCGGTTCTTCTACCAATTCGTCTACTGAATCGTCCCCACGCCTGGCACCAGCTGTTAGCCCGATTACAGTTCCCTCATCACCATTCTCTAATCGGCCCACGGAATTGCTTGCAAAACACTCCTTGACTCTAGATGATCTCATAAATGTCTGCGATCTCTTGATCGCAGTCGCCAAGAAGGCCGAACCAATGATGATGAATGCTGAGGCGGAAGTTCTTGTCAAGGCTCAGACCAAGAATAATACTTCAGACTTGGTCACAATCTACGACCGTGAGATCGAGGATATGGTACGTGACCAGGTGCTCGCAGAATTTCCACACTTCGAGTTTTGGGGCGAGGAGACTCACAAGACCCACGAGACGATGTGCAATGCACCAACCTTCGTGGTCGATCCCATCGACGGCACGATCAACTTCACGCACGGCAATCCTAACTTTTGCATCTCCATGGCCCTTGTTGTTGACAAAGTGCCTGTCGTTGGCGTTGTCTACAACCCAGCACGTGGCGACCTCTATACTGGTATTTCTGGACAAGGCTCGTACTATACGAAGCACTTCGACCTCCCGGAAAGGTATCAAAAAAGGCAACAGCTCCCCGTACGTCATGCCCCAATGATAGACATGCCCAACTGCCTCCTCGTTGTAGAGTGGGGCAACGAGCGTAAGGGCGCCAACTGGGCTTGCCGCACGTCTACACATAACAAGCTTCTTACAGACACGACCGAAGGCGGCGCCATGTGCAAGACCATCCGCTCCAACGGATCTGCTGCGCTTGACTTCTGTTACGTCGCCCAAGGCATCATGGACGCGTTCTGGGAAGGCGGTGTTAACTCCTGGGACGTCGCTGCCGGCTGGTGCATCTTAAAAGAAGCCGGCGGTATCGTTGCGTCATGCAATCCTGGTGACTGGGAGCCGAAGCTACAGGGTCACTGTTACCTTGCTGTTCGTAATGCAAAACAGGAGGAGCAGAAGAAGCTCGTGGAGGCGATTTGGGAGAACATGCAAGGCCAGAGATTCGTCTACGGCGTTGACAAGTAATTCCGTTCTGGTTACTGTAAACTACGATATCAGACTTTGATTTTATAGAGGGTTGGCACATGCTTTTCACAGGGCTCTTCTCTTTTTGACTGCAAATGTTTAATTTCTCCGCCGAGGACATGTAATCGAATGGCACTATAGATATTAGCGTCTGAAGCTGCACCAGCACTCGACCAGTGACAGGAAGCGGTTGATGGAGCAGAAGCAAGAATCACGCAACTTCTCCGCACACCAAGCACACAATAGTGGCGCGATGCAATATCTCATCACACAGGCAAGGTTCGAGGGCGATAACGCTATCCAGCCTCAGTGGTTGTATCTCATTGTACAGGTATAGTGTTCAAATTGACAATGTTACACATTTTATCTCCACAACTAGCATCATATGTAGCTCGGCTCCTCCCTCGCTGTCCCAGAAGATAATTTAGCGTCAAGTTCAGATCTGGGGTGCATGAGATTGCCGGAAGATTGCCTGGGACATTAGCTTGCCAGATGAACTCTTGGTGTATGGCTATACAGCATTTGACAAGCATGGAAGCATGGAAGCACGGAAATTAGTCGTCAAATGTGCCGATAAGGAACCTGGAGAGGGGGTGTGAAGGCTGGCCGTGGTGCTTATGCATGACAAGGTTGGGCCCATCGTATCTGGAACAAGCCTGCTTGACTGGCCGTCTGAGACGCCAATGAAGCCGAGGATAGCGTACGGATTGAAATTGTGTGTAATTAGAATGTGTACGTCGAGTACGTATGTATCCTCATCTATCGTAAATAATCTATACATCCCCGTTAAACTGAACACAGGTGGTATCTCTAAACAGGCTAAACAATTTCAAATAAAGTCGAATCGCAAAAGCAACTAGGCGTAGTCGCGCGAAGAGGAAGGAGGTGTAGTCTTCTCGTGTTCAGGCCCCATAGCGACAGCGTGACGATCACCACCAATGCCGGTGTGCTCGTTGCCACTGTGCTCGCTAGGAGTCTTTCCTTCAAGCATCTCACTGTGCTGAGGAATACCGTGGCGCTCGCCCTGAGGAACGCTGTGCTCGCCGTTCAATGGCTCACCCTTCGCTGGTGTCCAGGCAAGATAGTCACGGCGGACTTCGACATAGTCGTACGCGAACTCGCCAAGCTGGTCGTCGTCCATACCTAGCAACTCAGCTTCTTCTGAGGCGCGCAGGTGTAGACCGGGGATCTTGTTGATGACGAAAGCGAGGATGGCGCTGACGACGAACGAGTACGCAGTACAGGCGACAATGTAGGCGATCTGCTTGTAGATTGCTTCTGGAGAACCGGTGATGGCACCAGCGGTCAGACCGTTGTTGACACCATCAAGGCCGATGATATAGTCTGCGCCGAAAATGCCGTTGAGGAAAAGGCCCCACATGCCAGCGACACCGTGCTCAGCGAAGACATCGAGGGAATCGTCGATACGGATCCAGAACTTGACTGTGAAATTATTAGCGTATAGTTTCAAACTGCAGCATATGTGATGACATACTCTTGGTAGCAAAGTTAGCAACAATGCCGGTGGTGATACCGAGGATGACGCTTCCCCAAGGAGTCAAGAAACCGGATGCGGGGGTAGCAGCAACGAGGCCAGAGATGACACCGGAACACCAGCCAACCATCGACCACTTGCGG
The DNA here is from genome assembly GCA_026120165.1 of Leptosphaerulina australis. Lineage (NCBI taxonomy): Eukaryota > Fungi > Ascomycota > Dothideomycetes > Pleosporales > Didymellaceae > Leptosphaerulina > Leptosphaerulina australis. Next base: position 153,277 of record JALRMI010000014.1, read on the forward strand.
GCAAGACGCCAATCAAGAATAACCCAGGTCATAGCAGCGAACATGGCAGTCAAGTTGGAGTTCCAGCAAGCCATGACAGCGCGAAGGTTGGCGCCAAAAGCGGAGCCACCGTTGAAGCCCAGCCATCCAAACCACAGAAACACAGTACCGAGGGTGATGAGCGAGACGTTGTGCGGGCGGAAGTTGAGCATCATCTTCTCCTGGCGGCGACCGAGGATCATCGAGTAAGCGAGCGCAGTGCAACCGGAAACGATTTCGACGGGACCTCCACCAGCGTAGTCGAGTCCTCCCCATACGAAGAACCAGCCATTTGAATTCCAAGCCCAGTATGCGACAGGGCAGTACACGATAGTGGCCCATAGCCAGATGAAGATCATCATTGGGATCAGGCGACCGCGCTCAGCAACGCAACCGACGACAATGGCAGCAGTGACGGCACAGAATTGCATCTACAAAAGAATCAGCGGTAATTTAATCAAGAAAGTGGCTTGATGTACCTGGTAGAAGGAGTACAGAAGCTCAGGGATCAAAGGGCTTCCAGGGCTAGGGGCACCAAGCACGCCCTTGAGACCAAATTTGTCGAGGTTTCCAATGAAGCCGTTCGTCGAAGGGCCGAAAGCGAGCGAGTATCCCCAGAAGTACCATTGGAAGGTGATGACGGAAGCAGAAAACATGCAAGCCCAAATGAGGGACAAAGCAGACTTTCTGCGCGCAAGACCAGAGTAAAGGAAGGCCAGACCAGGAATCATGACCATGACCATGGCAGAGGCCACAAGAATGTAGGCCTGGTCACCAGGATTATACCATTGGTTCAAGTTCTCAGTCACTGTAGCGGAATCAGTAAATGATCATGCTACAGCGTGCTCCAGCGTGCTCCAGCGTGCTCCAGTGTACTCCAGACCCCATTGTCTAAAGAATCCACCGGCACGTGCGTGGTAACAATATCTGTGGGTACTTACACGAGTCTCCACCTGTGATCTCGTTTGTTCCATTGAACTCGGCCGGAGCCCCAATCCACGAGTATGACATATTGACCGTATCCCCGGATACTGTGTCGTGTGGGTCGGGAGAAGGTCGAAGTGCTTAGGTAAAGAAGGGTTGATGGTCGGACAGGACCTGATGGAAGAAGAGAAACGAGTTAAATCTGGAGCAGTACCAGTAATATACAGGTGTATGGGAGAAATCGGAGCCCTATAACTGATCACGGCAGCTCCGCCGGGGTCTTATGAATTATGGGTGAAGCTACCTGTACTACTCTTATCTATCCCGGTCCACGGACCAGCCCTGAAGGCAAAGTAAACGAGGCGCATCACCCACAGCCGCGACCGCCGTGGGGTTCGCTTTAGATCAAATCTGGAGCTTTATTCTTTTTTCTGCCGGGTCAATCGTTGGGACTGCGTCATTGTTCAGCTTGCCTTATCTCGCCGCGAGTGGAATCTAAGATAGGCCCAGGACTCAAGAACATTCAAGAGCAGCGACCTGCCATATCGCGTGCCTGTCATAGAAGCGTCCTCGCCGACTGAACGCCCATAACTTCCGTATTGGCTGTTCGGCAGCAATATTGTGAAAGCATTCAAGACGAGTCCAGTTTCATTTGGGGCGGAGTGATTGGCGGTGGGGGATTGTAGGTAAACGTCTTTTCAATGCACTGATAAGTTGATTGTTAATGATTGGTCGATAGGCGGCTCGATTGAAGACGGATTAAAGATAGTCGCACTAGCCCCTTTTTGGTGCGTGACCGTGCCTGCCGTTGTGTGCCCGACATGTGCCCGACATGTGCTCGTCTCCCAATTCACTGCGAGCGCCACCCCGGGCCTGGCTAATCTTATGCTTGTGCGAATGCCTTACGTTGGTCTGCGATAACGATCTCGTTTCAAATTACTTATCATTGGTCGGCAAATTGTCAAATTAAGATGCGTTTCTCAACCACAGCAGCTGGGCGTTCGCTAGTGTTTACCAAGAAGAACAGCAATTGGTGACTGGAGCATTGATTACCACAAATGTTTGCTTACCTTTCGTGACATCCTAGAGGTGATCAATGCTTCATGAGGTTACGCAAATCGAGCGTTGTTTAGCACCCGTGCGACCGGCCTGTTTCGAGCTTTTGATATGACCAGGGCTGCTGTTGTACCATGCTTATACAGAAGTATCCACACATCGCCAGAACACCGCTACCTGCGCTGTGGTGTTGCAGCAGTTCCTAGTTCTTGTTCGACTTTCTGGAGACATAAGGGCATTTGGTTGTCATGGAGAGGATCGTTGTCATGGTTCATGCGTCTTGTGCAACGACCCTGAGCGTATTCCAGAAGCAATATCAATGCGGTGTTCCTGGTGTCAGCACGTACGCAGGTGACACCACTATCATTCAAGGCGCTCAGTGGATATCAGCACTTGGGGAGTCGTGTTCTTGTTGCTCCACGCTCATGCGACTGTGGCATGCGACAGGGCTGCGCCTATCTGCAGGCCAATTGTGCCTCACCCGTGTCCGCCCCGCGCCGCTTGGCAATGGTCCATGTGAAAGCATTTGAGGGCATACCCTTAAGCCAATGGGGAGCGAGAGCCGTCTCCGTCCCAGTGGGCTTGTGGAGTGTCAAACATTGTACAGGCACAAGCAGCCGTGGGGATGTACAGGGACTGTAGACGGCCACCAATCAGACGGCACTCGCTGCCGGTGCATGCTAAAGTTCGTTCCTGTGCCGAGTGTTTATCTGGGGAAACCAATTCTTTTACTATTCCGGCACGTTGCTGCGACATGTACCGATACGAGCAGCCGCGAGCCTATGACCATGCGGCCGGAATCGGAGCCGTGGCTGAGCCATGACTACGGGTCTGAAGTAAGGATCAGTGCCCTATCAATTCCCCGCCGACTTCATCCCATGCTGAGACCTTGGAATGTCGACGGGTAAGCTTGGCTGTGCTATCCATCCTTGACTGACGTCCTTCATGCTTCTCGGAGATCAATTGCTTGGAGCCTGAGCATAACTCAACATCATTCGGTGCTAGTCAGCTCTCAAGGTTCAGAAATATATCATAAATGGAAGCGCTCACATTAGCCCTGAGGACCAATAATCCATCGTCTGATGGGCCGTGCGGCAGTTTACGAACGAGGCGACGACAGCAATGCACGTCATACCAAACGAGTGATCATACTGCACTATCATTAGACTCAAAGCCAGTAAGAAACGCTGCCTCCTATTGCAGTGCTCTAACAACGTTATTGTGCGATACTTGTCATCGATCAGCTTACTGTGTATTGCGCACTCGAGGTAAAATTGAGGCATCCTGTGCCTAAAGATGCAAAACAGCCTTTCGAGGACGACATCTCGAGCCTCTCACATCAAAGGTACAGGATGAACACTCTAACTTTGGGATCATTGCACGACTGGGTTTGTCATGCATGTTCAGGCTTTCTGCTTGCTCCCTGAGCTCTGGACAATCCTGTTCGCTCCCTCGCTCAGCAAGATAATCAGTGGAATGCCTAGAGGGGTCACTGGCAGCACTTGCCCTCAACATCGGTTCGACAACATACTTCATTCTCTGGTCGCTCAAAGCTGAGCTCAACACGTCCTGCACCACCAGTGTTAATGCTTCAGAGAATATTCTTTGCATTTTACACATTTTGGTCAAGACCAATGCATAGGGGTGCTATGACGACAGACGAATGTCACGACTTTGCGTATTCTGCGTGGCTTATGTAAAGTCGATCTTGCAATAACAGATTCGAATCGAGTAGCTCTCATGATGTCTGAGGTATTTCCAGCTTGGTCGACCGTATGTAGTTCGTAGTTACGAGTGCTTGATGAGGCCACTACAGCGAAAGAATTGACTAATTTTGCGACGCCAATATATGGTAATTGCTAAGCTAAGTTGCGCAGGCTACGAGACGTAGTCAACTCTTCCACCGTAGTGGCATCATCAAGTAATCGTAATTACGAACTACGTACGCTCTACCACGCTGGGTATTTCTGTATCATTCGTGTTCGGATCGATACGGATTCTACAGCTTACTCTTATGCGCGCAGGGCATGCACCATCTTCCCCACTCAGCCGTTGCAGGACAAGTGCGCTCAGGTAGTAGGCGCATCGACAGATGTGTGGGTCTTTCAGTCTTCAGGCAAGTATTTGCCTTCACGTATCAGCGGAGCAATTAACATCGTTGCTTAATCCGTATCGTGCAAGTACCAAGAAAAGACCTTCGAATGTGGGATTGAAACAAATAGTCAGTCTGTGTGGTTGTGGATGCTCACAAGGTACGTCGAGTCCAGTGAGGTTTCAAGCAGAAGGCTTTGACGGCTGTGTTGGACCCCGTGATCTCTTAGCAGAAGTTCCGTATACCAGTCTTCCAACAAGACCACGACTATTGGTTGATCCGTTCCGTACTGCTTGGGCTGTAAATTCGATTGTCACTCAAAGGTTGTGGGCATAGTTCAACTGTTTGGAAGGACAATAAAGGATCCCACCGATCGCCAACATGTGGCAGTACTAGTGCTGTCTATGAATGACAAGCTTTCTCGCCCACCATGTAGGTAAGAAGAAAAAGAAAAACTGTCTTCAACATCAACTCTTCGGACGAGGCCAATTTTTCCAAGAGCGTTTGTCATCTACGAGTTGGATATTACCTGCGGTACGCAGGCAAGGGGATTGAACAGAGATGTCAACAATCAGTTGATCGGCCGGCCTGTTTCCTATTTAAGCGTATCATTGAACAGAAAGTGGTCTTTGCCACGCTCGATCAGGAAACAGGCCTGCCGATCAACTGATTGTTGACATCTCTGGGATTGAAGAACTGAACCGGCGTTATGTTGTACTGCGCCACAGGCAGTTCATCCATGTAGATGACGGTCAACAGTGTCCATGCGCGGCAAGTGGCAGTTTCCCATTGATGGTAAAGTGCGACAGCACGTCGCTGCTAGTGGAACTCCAACTCATGACACTAAATGAGTACCCTGGTTTTGGCTCTCAACTCTACGTGTGCGCGTCCCTGTGTCAGCCCGTGAAGTCTTTCAGACTGGATGAGAAACTCTTAGTGAGTGAATAGTGCCGTCGTGAAGCTTTGGACGAATGACAAAAAGTATCAAAGCTGGGCTACCGGAACGCAAGTTCAACAGATAAGGGCGAAACCTTCAGCCTATGAGCAGTTGGAATGAGTAGTAGTAGTATTATATTAACGTCCCGGTACATTTGGCAATTGCCTTCACATACATTATCACCTCCCATGGGGTATTGGAGACGCGCCAGGCGCTAAAGCGGAGGCGGGTCTTGCGTGAGCAGCTCCTTCTCAGGGGTGTATCTTGTCCTCCTCTCCTCCATGCGAGAGTAAAAGAGCAGTTGGAATGAGTAGTACTTCATAAATTAATTATTTCGACAATGTCCATCAATCAGCCCATTGAATCGATAGGGCTTACAAACGCATTGCCCGAACGATACGATCCTCCGAATGTCAATGGTATCTACCTGAGACATTGTGCTGGGTTCAAGATTCGACTTGAAGGCTCATTCATTTGTAATACGTCTGCACTTTGCACTGGAGTGCAGACGTAGGCAAAAGCACGGTGACTGATACAACAAGACACCTTACAGCAATTCAGGATTGCTAAGAAATTGGAATACAAGAAGACGCCAGATTGCCAACAGGTGGACAGACTGTCAGAGTGGTGACACGGGGCTACCCGTCTGCTACTGCTATGTCACTCTCTCCTGCTTCATCCGATCTCTTCAAACAGGGGTAAGAATGGCTGCATAAGCAGCCGAATGTGGAGGATAGCAATTACAGTGCCTGTTCTGAACAAGGACTGTGGGTAAAGCATGTGAAAGGTTTTCTCAAGGAGTTTTCCTATTGGTAAGAGTGTGCGTAGCCCCATAAGCGCAAAGCAGATGGTATATAGAGAAAACAATGACAGTGTTCGTAATACGTCTCTTCCTCATTTCTCATTTTGATCCTGAGTATACTGCCCCCATAACAATTGGCTCGCTCTCCATTATAGCGTTTTCGCGTGTTAAGATTATCGCTAAAGTGACTTCCCTACAGCTTCTAGATGATAAATTACTCTATCCTTACTCGAGATACGTCGGATAACATTATTGTGAAATCATCAGCTGAACTTGTAAGTATTTTCCGGTTTTAACAGAGGCGGAGATTAGCTTGTTGATGGTAACTCAAGAATGCAAACAAAGTCAAGACTCAATGAGATCCCTTGGTAGCCTTATCTCTTCATCCACTCAAAACAATACCAGCTAGCTATGTTGAGCTCTTCGTCAATGTTATTGTTGATCATGTCGATATGGATGAAAATTTGTCGAGCTAGAGTTGGCTTGGTTTCTTCATCAGTGAATCGAGTTCCCTCATTCAATTTTTCTTTCCTACTGAACCAAGAGGATCGACGTGATCACAGACTTGTGAGTGCGCTGTTACTTGGAGTTGTGCGATAAGCTCTGAACTCACTGTTGGAATAGAGCATGAACGGGTCTACTAAGCGTTACCTGTGGAGCCAATATATCTTGCTTTATAGGTGGTCTATCATCTTAGACCTATAGTCAAATATAGTCAACACCATACTCGGTTGAAGGGCTATATTCTTCATTTAAGCATGCTAGGATACTTGTCGTGAAAGACTCGGGTTCGGCTCTGCGTCAAACTGTTGACTAACAATCATTTCCGGGTTTCCTTGACGTGACTGATGTCCCATATCACCTCTCAATCGGTGCTTGAACAGGTCTCTCCATTCGTCATCTGTACACCCGTGTATACCAAATGATCCTGGTTGATGAACCCTCTCGCCGTACCCTTATTACAATCCGGCGCCTCCTGACCAAAACACCTAAATGTTGTCTCAGGACTCTGCATTCCTGCAGCGTTTTCAAGTTGATATATCTCTGTGCGTGAATGCTGGAACCCCAATGCCTGGCCTGGTAGCCCGGGTACCCCGTCCATGTTATGCGTAATCCTGATCAGCGTGCCGAGGTCGCTGTTCGAAGCACCAGATAGTGCGTCGTTGAAGTCAGCATACGCTTGATTGCCAACACGGGGTGCGCCCATGGTATATGCTGCCTCGATAGGTATATTGTCGGCTTTCAAGTCGGTGTAAGCTAGTGTTGCTATTGCGCCACCAAGACTGTGACCTGTGATGATGGTACTATATCCAGGGTTCTCAGACCGCAGGTCGGCAAGAGCGGCAGTAACATCGTCTGCTATACTGCGCCAGGCTATGTAGAAGCCACCATGAACGCTGCAGCTCGTACAACCTTCGGCAGTGACCTGGTACAACGGAATGAAAGAGAAGTCTGTGATGAAATCTTGGAGAGACGCAGAGCCGGGAAATGACAAGATTAACTCTTTAGCGTTGTCATCCTTGAATATAGCAGCTTGTGTGTCGGTGATCAGATTCTGAATCGTCTTGACCAAGGTGGACTTGGACAGGTACCAAAGTTGAAGGTGAAAGTGGCAAGGGAGGCGACGGCAAATTTAGTGTAGCGTTGGATGACGGGGTAGAGAGCAGGATCAACTAGGAGATTCTCAGAGATGTGATCATGGTGTCAAGTGGCAGTCAAACGTACTCTGTACGCGCGGCTGAGCAACCTGTCTTCCTGACAGCTCTGTTGGGAGGCCGAGAGCCAATGGTACTGCGATGGAAGCGAGAGCAACGCTAACTGTCTTCATTCTGGGAAACGAGTGAATTTTTTCTTACTGCCGTCTTGGGTAGCCGAATGTTTTATATGCATATTGAGGTTTAAGAATCGGCACGATGACGGCACGATGGACAAAGACTATATCTACATCTATTAGCTTGCTCGCCCGTGCAGTAACTTGGAAAGTTTCTTTTGCAGTCTGGACCTCTTATGCTCTACCTGAAAGTGGTACCTTCGGTCTTTGAACAAGTTCAGTCCCAGCGGTTGCTTGACTAGCTCCTGAACTACTGTATAAGTTCCAGGATTGTTCGTTGTGTTTGCGGAAACACTTAGCGAGCATCAAACATCTAAATTTGAGCCACTTACTGTGGCTCAGATGATCCATGAGAATCTGATAGTATTCTTTTCTCCTGGTGTCCAAGATCGACGCGGCTAGGTTCATGCCGAGGCGAAAGCACAAACCTGCGGGGAAAGCACGTGTTTGAGGCTGATGGTGCATTTGGTTAACGGACCGAACAAGCGGAACGTACGATAGTTCGGGCGAAAGTGGGAAAATCCATGACGGCATGTGCCTGACAAAGTATAAGTACGCAGACTTGCCAACAATCAATCAAGTCGGGCTCAGAGGGCTCGGATTGAATTAATTGATTACCTGTATAGGCTTAGCAACTACCTATACAGATTTAACCCTTACCTTATTAGGTAATCGCGTGAAGCCAGAAGGCAGATTGAATTGATTGTTGGCAGCTCTGCAAGTACGGTGAAAGCCAAGGGTTCGCATTCCCGGGATGGCGGAGTTGAGGAATCTGGTCCGATGTGTACTGTATAATTACAAATTTTTCATCGATAAATTCATAACTGCAGAATCTGCATGTGAATTATGACTGGAAATCATCTGTTGTTGGTGGCCACGTCGTGGCACGATGATAGAATTGGGATAGGCTTTACGCTCAGCCAGAGCATTGTGATACATTGGTATTAGGCAGAGGGTCGTCGCTTCTCGCTATCTCACCCCTTCGCCCCTCTAAACAACAGCTTAGCAGTCAAGAAACAGTTGCAGATATTGCGTATCAAGGCGGTATCGATAGAAATGTAGACACCATAATGAAACGATGCTGCAGGAACTCCAGTTCGGCTAAAAGTGGGCCTTGTGCATTGACCATTACAAGGGTGCGGCGCTGCATCACCTCCGCTCTCCGCCAATCTTTGGTCCCTGACGACTGATGCGCCCATGCGCCGAAGAGACGTTCTACCGGCAAGATGGTGCTCTCGTTCATTCTGATACAAAACCGGCAGTATGCTCTCACATTATGTTCATAGAGCGCAACCGTTGCTGACTGGGCTATCACAGGGGGAAGACAAGATTGGCAAAGTGGTATGCACCGTACAGTGTAAGTTCTGGCAATACGCGGATCAAATCTTTGCTAATGTATCCAGGATGAAGAGAAAGTCAAACTCAAAGGCGAGGTATTTACCCCAGTTGCATGTCCGCTTGGGGCCTCTTCATTACAATCAGTCCCCGTCTGCGCTCTCCTCTTAGTGAGTCCCTCTGACGACCCAAGGTGCACCGCCTCATAGCCCCCCGCGATCAAAAACACCAATCAAACTTTGTCGAATTCCGCAACATGTCCAAAATCGTATATCGGCGGTACGCAGGCCTGTTCTTCTGCGCCTGCGTTGATACAAATGACAACGAGTTGGCGTACCTTGAGGCGATACACTTCTTTGTCGAAGTGCTGGATGCGTTCTTTGGAAACGTGTGTGAGCTAGACTTGGTTTTCAACTTTTACAAAGTACGTGACATTGGAGGAAGTTGGGAATGGACCAGTGCTTGTAAAAAGTAGCAATAGCGAAGAAGGGCGGGATAACATGAGATGAGAGCATGGCTGACATTGTAGCAGGTGTACGCAATTCTGGATGAGGTGTTCCTGGCGGGCGAGATTGAAGAGACGAACAAGCAGGTTGTCTTAACAAGATTGGCGCATTTGGACAAACTGGAATAGGCGATACGAGCAAGGCAAGGGATGCAGCAACACTATAGACACAGTGTGACACTGTCACAGAAAACAGAGCAAGACTGCTTGTCGAGGATATTGGTCAACGCACCAAAGACTGTGCAAAGGGACTTCCCCGCAAGACTTGGAGAGAAAGACTTGGAAAGAGGACTCCTTAATAAGAAGATTAGCAAGTTGTGGGAATTCATGATAGCACTTCAAAGAGTTGCCTTCACTCCTTGTTTTTCGAGCAGAACAATGAGCAAGCTGGGTCAATGTGCAATTAGCAGGACCCCTGTATTTCACATGCACGCCCCTCTTAGGTGGTGACTGCCAGGAACGAGCCAAGAGACGCTCTGAGACTCGAAACATATGATTCTGTTATGGCCTCTGTACAGTGTGAAAAAGCAATCTGCCATACTTGATTGTCATCCTATAAATTCGGTGGCTAATGGCTTTCGTGTTATACTAAATACCCTTGCATGGGCGACGCACGGGCGCGATCGTAGAGTAGAGCACCACCATCGTAATAGCCAGATCACCAACTTCGGCTCGAAGCCCACAACGCGCCGGATGAATTGCATTGTGTCTATAATATGACATAGAAACCTCGACCATTACTCCGCGACTGACTATCCTTTCGCACCCAATCTCGTATACGCCCATTATCTCGAACTGGACCAGCGTAAACACACCTTCAACGCCAGCACCCCCGCGGCGCAATCATGAGCGACTTTTCCATGTACCATGCCCAAGGCCAGGGCTCACCGAATCCAAATGCACTACCAAGAAAAGATGATCCAACAAGGTGGCGTCCACCCGTCGCTGCGAGTCCTGCTGGCTACCAACAGGACAGCGGCCCTTACACGCAACCTGGAGCTTCGCAATACGACTCACCGGCGCAACAGCAACAGCCTGTGCAGCCAGAAGGCTACTTCCCTCCACAGAATAGCGCATTGACACAACAGCAATCGTATCAGGAAGACCCCAGTGTAAATAACCTGGCGACCCAAATGGGTACAGTGGGATTGGGCGGAAATGTGTCACCAGATCACAGGCGTAAAAAGAAGGATAGACACGCATATCATAACCTGGAAGGACCTGGAGGGAGCGCCCAGGCGTTCAACGGCATGCAGCAACCAGGAACCCCTTCACAGTACAGCCCGCAAGTGGGTGAGCCGCAATGGCAAGAACCACAGATCACCCCCGCTATGAACCAGTTCCCCGCTGCAACACCATTGTTCACCCCAGGATCTGTAGCTTCGCCAATGCAACATGCTGCACGATCATACACACCGCAAGCAGGGGCTGCTGTTGGATCAGCGCAGGGCAAGGTTGACCCCGAGTCAATACCGAGTATCCCTAGGTCGCGAGACGCGCCAGCGAAGTACTACTTGGAGCACATCTATCCAACTATGGAGCATCACATACCACCTCCTGCTACTGTACCCTTCGTAGCCTACGATCAAGGAAATTCATCCCCCAAGTTCGCCAGGCTGACGCTAAACAACATCCCCATATCCGCCGAGGCCCTTGCTGCAACAGCTCTGCCGCTAGGCCTGATCCTACAGCCGCTTGCACCACTACAAGAGGGCGAAACGCCAGTACCTGTACTAGACTTTGGCGAGACAGGTCCTCCAAGGTGCAGGAGGTGTCGAGCTTATATCAATCCCTTCATGCAATTCAAGGCTGGCGGTAACAAGCTCGTATGCAATATGTGTAACTTTCCCAATGACGTACCCGGCGAATATTTCGCGCCTACCGATGCGTCTGGCGTACGAGTAGACAGATTACAGCGACCGGAGTTGACACTCGGTACTGTCGACTACGTCGTACCGAGGGAATACTGGTCCAAGGAGCCAGTGGGAATGCGTTATCTGTTCTTAATTGACGTCACTGCGGAGAGTGTCGAACGTGGCTTTCTAGACGGTTTTTGTGCGGGAATCCTGCATGCGCTGTATGGCGAGGCAAACGAAGAGACTGAAAGGACTGAAGGAACCGACAGCGCTGTCAAGATCCCGAAGGGTGCAAAAGTCGGTATTGTCACGTATGACAAGGAGATACACTTTTATAATCTCAGCTCGAAACTCACTACGGCGCAGATGCTGGTCATGCCAGATCTCGAGGAGCCGTTTCTGCCCTTTACTGAGGGCTTGTTCGTCGACCCCCAAGAATCCAGGCCAGTCATTACGTCTCTGCTCACATCAATTCCCAACATGTTCCGGGAGTTTAGGCACCCCGAACCGGCTTTGCTACCTACGCTTAACTCTGCAGTTGCTGCGCTGACTGCCACCGGTGGAAAGATTGTCTGTTCCCTAGGCGCACTACCAACCTTTGGTCCAGGACGTCTCTTCATGCGAGACGACGGCAATGTGCATAATACCGATGCTGAGAAGAAGCTACTCAAAACGGAACATCCCGGCTTCACAGCAGTGTCGAAGAAAATGGTCGAAAATGGCATAGGATGTGACTTCTTCCTAGCCGCACCCAGCGGCGGCTACCTCGACATTGCAACAATAGGCGAGTAACCCCTTCCGTCCAGTAAAAACTCTTTCATACTAACGCAAGCCAGGCCATGTTTCCGCAACCACTGGTGGTGAAGTGTTCTACTATCCTAATTTCCACTCGCCTCGAGACAACCTGAAATTGTCAAAGGAGATCACACACACCGTTACGCGGGAAACCGGTTATCAAGCGCTGATGAAGGTTCGATGCTCAAACGGTCTTCAGGTTTCCGGCTATCACGGGAACTATTTCCACCACAATTTTGGTGCAGATCTTGAGTTTGGCACCATTGACGCAGACAAAGCCATTGGTGTCCTTTTTACCTACGATGGCAAACTCGACCCCAAACTTGACGCACATTTCCAGAGCGCCTTGCTCTACACAACAGCCAGCGGCGAACGACGCGTCCGCTGCAGCAATATTGTCGCCAGTGTCAGCCAGAGTGCTGGCGAATGCATGAAATTCGTCGATCAGGATGCTGTCATCAGCATCATCGCCAAAGAAGCTTGCGCACGTATGACCGAAAAGAGTCTAAAGGATATACGAGGCGCACTAACAGAGAAGACGGTTGATATTCTTGCTGGTTATAGGAAAAACTTCACCGGAAACAGTCCGCCTGGTCAGCTCGTTCTCCCCGAGAACCTCAAGGAGTTCAGCATGTACATGCTCGGATTGATCAAGTCACGCGCCTTTAAGGCCGGCAAAGAACCCACTGACCGCCGGGTCCATGACATGCGTCTCATCAGATCAATGGGTCCCCTTGAACTATCGCTCTACCTCTACCCACGCATCATTGGAGTGCACAATCTCGACCCCGCTGACGGTTTCGCTAATGAGAACGGGCATCTCCGCATGCCCTCAGGCGTCCGTGCCTCATTCTCCAAAGTGGATGAAGGTGGCGTCTACATTGTGGATAATGGACAGGTCTGCCTCCTCTGGATTCACCAACACGTCTCCCCCAACCTGCTGGAAGATCTCTTCGGCCCCGAGCACAATTCTCTCAAATCTCTCGATCCCTTCGCCTCTTCTCTTCCGGTGCTTGACACACATCTCAACGCCCAAGTCCGAAATATTCTGCAATACCTGGAAGGCACCAGGGCTTCCAAGGCGCTTACAGTTCAGCTTGCAAGACAAGGGCTTGACGGCGCAGAATACGAGTTCGCCAGGTTGCTGTATGAGGACAGGAATAATGAGGCACAAAGCTATGTCGATTGGCTTGTTCACGTGCATCGGCATATCCAGCTTGAGGTCAGTGACTACTTTCGAAATAGATTAAACTCGCACAACTGAACGATGAAGCTGATCTAGTTTTTTTAGCTTGCCGGACAGCGGAAGAAGAATGACGATAGTGATAATAATAGTATGGGAAGCCAGTTCGTAGGTTTGCGTACGCCGTACTGGGGTTAAATAAATAAGAGGAGGGAAAAGACATGAGAACAGAAGATTTTTATGTTGCATAGCGATACCATGAAAACAGCTGATGATGGGCAGCCTTGCTTCTGGAAACTATGCGGCAGTTTGTGGGATTGGGAGATCACAGGTGCCATGTGAGTCGGCCTGGTGCTCTTGCTTGTGCACTAGCTACCTTCCACCTGAGGGTACAAGGTGGGCACATTCCACAAACAAATCTGGTCAATGACCTTATGTTGCAGACTATGCTTCCACTTCCAATCAACTACTAGCCTAGCAAGGGGGCCTGTGATTACATACATTCGTTCCCTTCGTATCGTTAGGGGTTCTCCCAAATCAGCGATTTGTTTCGGCCAAAACAGCCACATTTGACGGTCTTCGAGCAACGTTTGTAGCTTATTTCATGACGCATCTCCCTAATTATTCAAGGCAACATATGACTTCGCTATCAGATGAAGAGCACCAGGTATGCCCTCCCCACATCAAATTACAGAGTAGCAGCAAAGACACGACTTCATCTCGCACTCGATCATGTAATCCTTATATCCAGTTTTGCCTCGCCTGTGCCTCTCACAGCATTCATTTCTGTCACCTGCAGCTTGTTCTGAGGACCTATTGGCTTTTCGCTGCATTACGCAAATCAGATTTACCTTGAGAAGGCTGAAATGCATATGAGTATACTCTGTGTCTGGAAAACCGTGATTCTTTTCATCGCTCTTGATTCGTACCAGATATGCAAAACTGGGGCTTACATTACTCGTACGAATGCTATCTCAAGACCGGGCCGCCACCACTGTCGCAGGTTCCAATTTTGCCCTTGAGGAATCTCGGTGACACAGCCTCTTTGTCCAATTTTGTAAGGAAGATTCTTTTTCTTTGACAGTATTCACGAAATGAACCGCTGCGCAGCAAAAACGCAACGGCCAAACGAGAGGGCTCTGCTTAACAAATTGCTTGCATTGATAAAAACCATGTGATCGAGAATGACGAAATCGCAGTATCGTTTATTGCAGCGCCCGTGGCCACCTGATGTCGATCACACCAAAGTGATGGAAATGACCAGTCGTGTGCCCTCGGTAGCTGTCAACATGTCTCAGAGCCGAGCTTCGTGGTACGAACTACTGATCTGCGGGCCGCCCGCAGTGGCGCAGCCAAGCTTACCCTGTAATGTCCATCCGTGAGGCGCAGTTCAACAACCTGCGAGTTCTCAGACACGCGCAATTTTCATATCCTCTTGCTTTGATACCTTTGGACAGTGCAGGTCGCTCATATTCTTGCGTTCTCTTCTACTCTTCGTGAGCATCGAAGCGTTCCTCACACATTGGCCTTGGACATCACACTCAGTGCGGAACATATACGTCACCTTCACAATGGGCGCATTAAACCTCATCCCACTTGTTGTCCTTTTCATGATCGTAGGAGGAATCGGCTGGATTTGCTACCAGGTACGATGGGTTCATTCTTACACTGTCCAATTCGTTGCTCTAGCACATCTACGTCTCTATAGCACTCTACTCTATTTAGCGTTGCTAACTGCGCATAACTGACGCCGAGCACATAGATCTACCTTTACTCAAACGAACTCGCCGAACGTGGTGTACGCAAGATGGAGAAGAAAAACGTCGTCTTTACCAAAGATGGCGCAAGAGTTGGTGTCAAGGAAGTTAGTGCGGAGCAGTATGCGGATAAAACGCAGAGAGCCTTCGTCAAGACATGGAATACTGCAAATGGCAGTCCGCAGGCGGGTAACACCGCCAGGTCAAGAAGGGCATGAATGCAGATCTGAGGCGCCGCGGTCAAGGCGCTCATTTTGGCACAATTCTGTGGGTGGCTGGCGACTCGACACGATTTCAATCAAACATAGCGAGCAACGCATGCGGCCCACAGGTAGTGTGGGTGATTGTGGCATGATTTTTGATGCTTCATGTACGGACAGCTTATTGCAAATGATGAGGCTGTGAAGGAACTCTCAAAAAAATGTACCAGTTGTTTGGTAGCTAAACAGTTGCCAGACTCAACATAGCAAATTACCATATAGATGAAGGAGGCTATATGATTACTGTGTAATGTACGGCAGATGAGAGAAACTCATCGTATAGGAACAACACCAGTACCGTTACGTGATGGTGCCCAACAAAATCTTTCAACTTTCTTTTGGAGCAAATAACGTGGTTCCCCACCGAGCGGCCCACCCCACCGAGTGGCCACCCCCCACCAAAATCATACCTGTTACTTGTCTATTATCTTCGCACCACAACAATG